>JABSTR010003397.1:0-29121 GCA_013339765.2 Haemaphysalis longicornis | reverse complement strand
TCGGGGGTCTTCCACGGGTACGTGCACGAAGGACGAGAAGGGCTGATTTTGAGTGGTGACAGGTGAGACCGCGTGGTGCGAGGTAGTTGATGACGGTGTCCACCCCTTGTAAAGCGGATTGTTGGGAGCCGGGTGATCCTTTGGTGATCCAGAAGGTAGATCATCCGCGTAGAGAGCATGGTGAAGGTTAGGGATCCTGGAAAGCTGCTTAGGCAGGTCTAGAAGGGCGATATTAAACAATAAGGGGGAGATAACAGAACCTTGTGGGGTGCCCTTGGGGGGTGTGGAGAACGTTGGGGAGATCAATGATCCGAGTCGGATTGTGGCAGTTCGGTCGGATAAAAATGCCCGTACATAGTCGAAGGTGCGTTGACCGCAGCGTGTGGTGTTCAGCCCATTGAGGATGGCTTCATGGGTGACGTTGTCAAAGGCACCACGTACATCTAAAGCTAGATCGCGCTGGGATGAATTTGCTGAGGTTGTCTATGAACTGTTCTTTTAACTGAAGAAGAACGTCTTGTGTGGAAAGGTGGTTACGGAAGCCAAACATGGTGCGCGGAAAGAGGTCATTATTATCCAGATGGGCAGTGAGTCTTGCGTGTACCATATGTTCCAGCAGCTTTCCGAGACATGACGTGAGGGATATGGGACGTAGGTTAGTGGGTGCAATCGGCTTATTGGGTTTAGGAATTAGAGTAATGTCGGCGTGGCGCCATTGAGGAGGGAGCGTGCCCGCTTGCCAGTGGTGGTTAAAGAGATCCAGTATAGATTCTTGGGCCTCGTCGTCAAGATTTCGAAGGAACTTGTTGGTGATGCGATCGCGGCCAGGAGTTGTATTTCTAGTAAGCTTGGTGAGGGCCTGGCGTAGTTCCTCGGGGGTGAAGGGGTTGTCCAATGCGGCGTTAGTGGGACCTGAATATAGGACCGAAGTGGGCTTGGGGTAGGTTGTCTGGTGCCAAAGAGGTGGTCACGGAGAGAGTGGAGGAGTTCTGGGGGGGGGGGGGGGGTGGATGAGCCGATTCGGATGAGCCGATTAATTTGGTGGGGGTGGTGGTGCGTGTAGGCTTGTCTCCGATGAGCTTGCGCAGGATGTGCCAGGTCCGCTTCGTGCTTAGGGTGCCCTTTAATTGGTCGCAGAAAGAGTGCCAATTTTGTACTGTGAGTGTGTGTGCATACTGCACAGCCTGCAGGGTAATGTTCGCGATGCGTTTTTTCAGGGTGCGGTTGTGTTTTTTGTTTCTGCCACCGTTTAACCAGGCCCCTGCGGGCTTCCCATATATGCAGCAGATGGGTGTCAGCCTCCGGGTGTTTATCGGTGAGTTGCACCGTTTTGTGTGTTTCTCGACCAGGGCTTCCAGGTTGCTGTCCAATCTTCGAGGCTGTCTGTGATGGAGGGAAGTGTGGTTGGGTCCTTGCGGAATTCGGGCCAATTTGTGATCCTAGCCTTCCCCAATGAGCGCGTGGTGCATCGGAGGTTAGTCGTTATCTTGATAACATAGTGATCACTGCCCAGGGTGTCTTGGGTTCGTTGCCATTCCAGGCGAGTGACGTTGTTGGCAAACGTGAGGTCAGGGGAGGTGTCACGGGAGACGCTCGTACCCAGCCTGGTGGGGTGGTGAGGTCGTTGTATAGAGTGAGGGCATGGTGCTGGGTAGCGTGGAGAAGGGCGGTGCCTTTCTTAGATGCTTGTGCGCAGCCCCAACAGTGATGTGGAGCGTTGAAATCACCGAGTAGGATGAAGTGACTTCGGGATGCTTGTTTTTTAGCGTGTGTATCAAGGCCTCAATCGCGTAAAGTGAGGTAGGCGGAGGTCTGTAAACATTGAGGATATAAACAATTGAGTGAGAGTGTCGATCAGGAAGAACCTCTATAAAAGTGTGTGCGATGGGGGAGGCGAGGTGATGTTCTTGCGCGGTAAGGTGCTGTGCCATTAACGTTGCAGTGCGGTGCAGGGGTCTTGTGTGTAAGTGGCATATCCTCGAAGAGATGGGTGGGGGTGTCAGCCTCTTGTAGGGCGATGACCTGAGGAGGACTTGGGGAAGTGTATAGGGCTAGCTGATTTTTTTTTTTGAATGACCGGCAGTTCCATTGGTAGATTGTGAAATCCTGGAAATCAGTTCCCATCGTTATAGACAGGGGGTGGGGAGGACTGTTGCTGTTGAAATTTGGCTTTCTTCGTTTGCGGTTGGGGAGCAGGGGCAATTTCGGCCATTTCTTCGAGTTGCGCGACTCGAATGTTGATCGATTCCATGAGTGGTTGCAGGGGCTCTAGGGTGGATGCTAGTTTGCTTGGAAGGCTTCGAGGGCTTGGGTGATGCGCTGGTCAATATGGGAATGAGGCGTTCTGAGACCTTTTCTACCATGGCGTCTATGGATGGTTCAGATGGAGTGCGTGAGGCTAGGCCACGGGCTGTGTCTTCTAGGGCATCAAGGCGTTGGCTCAGCTGCGTGCATTGTTGTTGTAGTTTTTGTAGCGTTTGCTGGAGTTGGGAGGACAGGGTGATTTCGGGAGTGGCGGAGATAGGGGAAGTGTTAGTGGTAGGGAGGAATTTTGGGGTGTGAGCAGTGTTAGTGGTGGGCAGGGGTGGGAAGGTGTGAGCAGTGAGAGGATGCGCAACTATGGCTGACCAGCTCACCTTGTTTGGTGCATATCTCTATGGCCAGTCTTCATGCCTGAGATCACCCGTTTCGGAGCGGGCGTGGGCAGGACTCGTTTCGGACACTCCTTGCCGGCGGTAAGGTGGGGTTGCTGGCACAATTTGCACATTGGTGTACAGTCATGCTGGGCAGAGGGGTTGACGGCGTGACAGCGGGGACACTTGGGTGAGTTCCGGGTGGGGGCAGATGTCTTGGCGATGACCGACGTCGCCGCAGAGTTGACAAACCTGGGCGACGCGGCGGTAAGGTCGGCAGCGATGGAGAACACAGCCCACTCGGACGTAGGAGTTTGGAAAAGTAGCCCCGCCGGCCCCGCCTGGCCCGGCAGCGGCACGGTAGTTGCTCTCTCACGCGCGCCGATAATAGGTGGCGAGAAATTTGCACCAAAGATCCGGCTCATTTGACCCGGCTCTTCGGCTCAATTGGCTTTCTTCCTCCATGGTTGGCTTTGCTGTTGCTCGCCCCGTTCGACACGGATCACTGAGCGGGCGAGAAGGGACTCCCTCTCTTCAAAAGAACCGCCGCTCACTTTTACTGAGCCACGGCTCACCCGCTCTTCGAAAAGAGCGGATCAAAAGATCCGGATCGCTCCTGAGCGACGCATCTCTACAATCTGAAGCCGAGTTTCGCAACTGGTATATATATTGAAGAACTCTACCAACTCTACAACGAAGTGGGGGCCCGAGAGACCCACTGGGCTGACGCGAAAAGCACCCACGTTGTCTCACGTCGCAACACGAGTCGTGCTTTTTAAAAACGATAGTCTTTCTTGGGCTACTTAAACCCAGAAATTTTGGTCTGTCTGTATGTCTGTCTGTCTGTCCGTCTATCTGTCTGTAACTCGATTCAGCCAACCGGCCAAAGTAAAATTTGTATTGCGCAATATTCTTATATACTCATAGCCAAATGTAAACGTCTAAGCCGGTTTATATTTCAGTTGTCAACTTTGTTGAACAAGAACAAGACATTACGCAAATATAAGACAGGAATTAGTACACAAGGGTATTTACAGTGTTCTTTTATTAAAAAATTCATGGATGCTTGGTTTTTCGATAACAAATGATATTCTACACCCACTCCAGAAAACCGCCGCCTCCTGGCGGCATATGACAAATCACGCGGCAACAGCAACGAAAGGTTCCACTAGCTAGGTTCCACGTTCTGCTTGGAACGCACGTGGAGCACGGCCTCGCGGTTCTATAAACCTTGTAGTCGGCCGCCTCCATTCACGCGCGTCTCCGCCGTACTGCAGCGCTGGCATCGAGGAACCCGGCCTGTAGCAGTGGTGGAACGCGGTAAATTCAAATCCCTTGCGCAAACCTTTAGTGTGTTTACCTTGGGATGAGCGCGACGGTACAGGAACAGCATGAGAGGTGAGCGGGAAAGCAAAGGGGGGCATTTCCTTGGCAAATGTCTACAAAGACTATCGTCTTTTGACGACATTTGCAACGAAAGGAGCAGATACGCGGCTAATTTTTTGTATGAGGTTTCAGGTTTAAGGATTTATTGAAAAATATTTGCATACAGGAAAAGAACAATGGCAATTATTATTACAGAAGGAGGTCCCAGAGTTTACACTGTCGAGGGGACCTCCTTTGCTGAGTACAAAAGAAACGCGCACACACAGGCAGGTAGAGCGTTACAGAGATCAGTGAAGTGATATTTGGCAAAGAACAAAAAAACAATATCAATAGAACATAATTAAACAGATATATTCAAAGAACGGGTTAGACGTAATAAACGAAGGTTCATTGTAAATAATCGTCATTTATTAACAGCAAACTGTTGACCTGATTTTTAAGTATATGAAAATTAACAGAATTGATGAAACTGATTTTTTACACGCCAGGGAAGTATTATGAACGGCGGGCGCTTTTCTGATGGAGGCGAAAAGAACAAAAAAGCGTTCAGAGCCGATGAATTTGATGTTTGTGGGCAATGAATTTCAAAGCATTATTCCTGAAAAGAGGACTGTTTCTTTCCCGTAATTAGTGCGAACTTTTGGTAGTCGCATATTGCTTTCTTCCGCGAATCTGGTATTATTGGGGTTTAGTAATTGTGGGGCAGAAATGTTATTAACGACAGTACCTTTATTTTGAATTCAATGAATTAGAAGGCCGAGCTTTAGTTGTAGTGAGCATGTGAGCGGAAGAATGTTCAGATCCCGGTAGATTTGGAGGGCAGATGTCTGGACAGGATTGAATGTAATCAGGCATACTGCTTGATTTTGCAAGCATTCAAGGTGAGACATGTGAGTTTCGTACGTGTTTCCCCAGGAAGATATGTCATGTCTCGTTTATATGAACGTCTCCGTTCCCCAGAAAAAAAATATCCATAATATGAGTCATCCAGAATAACGAATCAAGTTCAAAAACACAAATATTAGGGACTAATCGTTCCAGAAAAGAACCAGGTTTATTCAGCCAAAAGTACGTGAAGATATGGGTTTGCACTGATATCTTCAATCCTACTGTATGTCGAGAAAGTGCACCACGGCGGCTACTTGAAGTGGGCGTTCTGCATGTCCCTTCTGTTCAAAGTATGCGATAGCCGTCTCACAGCCACGGCGAGCTTCACGTCAAGTAACTATTTTTCTGTCTTCCCCGTTGGCTGCTTCTACCGGCGCCGAGCTTTCGTCGAGTTGATGTGACTGTTGCGCGGATCCGTCGATAAGCTCCAGGATCTCCTTGTCTCTCACAGGGTCCCACTCTTTAGTCTCTTTCTATATTTAAAAGAATGCCAATGCTTCTTCAACTCTGTTTTTTTTTTTTTTTTTTTTTTGCAACCAGCTGTCGAGGAGCTTCACCAAGTGCCGCTAGGGGAAGGTCATTGATCGGATAGTCCTTTTACATAGCAGAGTTGTCGACAAGAATACCTGCGTGCCGCCGGCAATTCGCAATTTGTTGAGGCATCACCGCGGACCATGTCCACTTCCACGCCCAGTGTTCATAATAACGAGACAAAAATGCATGTATTTAGCCGTTTCGTCCCCAAAATCGCCGTTCATAGTCCGGACTGCGGGTTTCTATATTAACGGGGCAGATTTGTATGGCGAGAGACCGGTCGCCGCGAATTTCGTCCATATGGCGGGGTCCGTATTAACGAGACCGTATTTCGGGGTCCGTATTTCGTCCATATTAACGGGGTCCGTATTAACGAGACATGACTGTAGGCAGTATGTCAGGTGGCTGTGTATGAAAGCGTAATACAGTAATCGCCGTGAATTATAGAGTTGTGAATTCGCTTCGGGTTCATCGTCGTAGACTCGGATGCAACGAGCACTCCAACGGCTCACGCCGCCGGGAACGGGCTGTCTAGTCGGCAGCTCGCTTACCGAGGGCAGAAGCTGCGAAGAATCGCGCTGTAGAATATAGCCAAATGTTCATATCATGCGTTTATGAGAAAAAAAAACATCCCACTTGCTCAAACAGATGGGCAATCAAAGCACAAACCCAAAATATCAAGCTCTGTAACCGGCACTTTCGAATCGACTGAAGGAAAGAGACAAGAAGTCTGCGCAATATATATCTCATATATCTTTCAAAACGCGATGTTATTTAATGCTCATGGGCAGCAGTATTGCAGGCTGTTAACGTTTTGCTGTTGTTTATAATTTTTTTATCCCCCTGCAGCTCCACTTTGAACACCTATTTGCTATTTCGAGTTAATAGGCATGATTTTATAAAAACAAAATTACACCATCTCCCCGTAGGGGAACCCTGAGTAGTATGCAAAGCAGCCATTGGGTCGATTCAAGTGCCCATTAGTTTTCACTTCGTCGTTTCCGTTAGGTTGAGGCACGTAGCTACCGCTATAATTACAGTTTGGTTTCCATGGTATTTACCACACTTTTCGCTTACCGGAGCTACGAAATGGGAAATTGCGTTGAGCCCATGGCTGTTTCGCATACTACTCAGGGTTCCCCTACGGGAAGATGGTGTAATTTTATTAGATGCGACGGGGCTATGTCCCTCCCTTGTCCTTGTTGCGCCGTCTACACCCCCACTGCGCATGCTCGGCTTGCTGAACGCCCGGTGGTGTCTTAACCTTTAATTGCTCCTGGAGCGACAGTGTTACCGGTGTCTTCCTGGGCCGGCCCGACATGAGCCGAGCATGCGCAGTGGGGGTGTGGACGGCGCCACAGCAAGGGAGGGACATAGCCCTGACCATTCAAGAAAATTTATTAATCGCCGATACAAAGACCCGCTGTGCTAAATACTACACGGGTCGCCTAAACCATACACACTGCATGTATCACTTCACTTACTACACCACTCACTACACACACAGTTCACTCCACAGTTCTCCATAGTTCACTAGTACACACACTATTAGAAGCACAATTACTCTGAAAGATCACTGTAGATCACATCCTCGAAAGTTCACGACAATACGCCAAGATCAATACAACAGTCAATAGGGTAGAATAGACACTTCTATTTGTTTGTTTACCACACGGATTAAACCGAGTGGACCACCGCTGAAGGAACTGCTCTTCCCCCAGCGCGGCGAGCTCAGCCTCCAGGTGATCGAATAGACGCGAGCGCATTTTCCGAAGCATTGGAAACATGTACTTTTGCGGCCGCGCTCTGAGAGCGCAAAGCCGCGCCTTTTTCCAGATGATCTGGGCACCAACGCACAGTAAAAACAGAACAAATGCGTCGCGCGACTTTGTGCGTGCGTCGAGTTTGTGTCCAAACATCCGAGCTAACAATTCCAGTAGGTCTTTGCAACCTTGCAATCGAAAATCGCGTGCTGCAGGGTTTTCACGCTGCCCGCACTGTGGGCACCTGTTGGAGGGTGCCACACCCCATTTTGCGATGCGGTCTGCCGTGGGCAGGACCCCCCAGCCGCGTTGCCAGCTGAAATCTCTGACGTCGGCCGGTAAAAATGAGGCCGTCAGCTGCTTCCACCTTACCGCCCTGCTCTTTCGGAGCTGGTCCTGAGTGAGCTGCGTCACTGCGAGGGTTTCGCAAATTTTTACTCGGCGGGGTGTTGAAGACGTCAATGTCAGGGAGTTGCGTTCTCAAATTTCTGAACGACTTTATGACGTGCTTATAAAACGGGGGTGGCTGCTCGGCTGAGGGTCCTACCCGCACAACCATCGAAAAACAATGCTCGGTCAGTGCCAAGGAAGAACTCACAGAGCTTTCGCCCCGGGTATTCCTCATCACTAGCTAGGTTGAGAAAGTTCCTTATTGCGAGGAGACTACTCATTGTTTCTAAACAGGGGATACTGAAACCGCCAATGCTGCTTGGAAGTCGCAAGCAAGTGCGGGCCACTTTTTCAGTTTTCCCACCCCAGAAAAAGGAGCCGAGCATAGTTCCCAGTTTCCTGAGTACATGCCGTGGTGGCCGCGCCACCCTCGCTACGTAGTAGTAGGCTGCCGACACACAGGCTTTTATCACATAGCTGCGCTCCTGCAAACAAAGGTCGAAGGATGCAGCTACTGCTAGCCGCGCCTCCGCCTTTCCTTTCAACTGCCTCCATGTCTCATTCGCCACTTCGCCCGACGCTGCGAAAGACAACCCCCAACACTTTCACTCGGGCAACCCATTCAATGCCGCCAGGCAGGTCCGACGCGAACGCGCCAAAGCGGAGCGCCTTGCTTTTCCCCCTGTTCAGCTGGGCACCAGACAGCTCGCTGTACTCTGTGAAAAGCCGTAAAACGCTGCGTAACTGTCTTCGTCTCTTAAGAACAGGGAAACGTCGTCCGCGTACGACCGAGACCTTGACCTGGCCCTGGCCAGGCAACGGGAAGCCGCGTATCGCAGGGGAGTCAATTATTCGACGCAAAAGCGGATCAAGGCATAGGGCGAAGAGGAGGGGCGACAGCGGGCAACCCTGTCTTATTCCACGAGTCACGGGGAAGGGTTCAGTGAGCTGCCCGTTCACAAAAAGCTGCGATGTCACGTCCGTGTACAGTGCCCCCAACCTTGCCACGCAGTCCCGAGGAAAGCCGAAGTTTTCCAGAACGGCGAGCAAGTACTGGTGCTCGACCCGATCGAAGGCTTTCGCCTGATCGACCGAGACAAACAGCCGGAGATGCCCGTCCGCGTGGCGAAGGTGAAAAGGTCTCTAGTTAGTGTCAGCGCCGAGAATATAGTGCGGCCGGGGACGCTGCACGTCTGCGCTAAGCTAACTATTTCCGGGAGCGCCATGCCGATGCGTTTAACCAGCACAGACGCTACCAACTTGTAGTCCGCATTCAGCAGAGTTATCGGCCGGTAGGCATGCGGTTCTGAAGGATCACCGCCGGGCTTAGCTATTAGAACTACCCTCCCCGCGCGAAACGAGTCGGGTTTCCTTCCTTCGGCCAAGAATGCGTTCACCATTCCTAGCATCTGCTCTTTGAGGACCGGGAAAAACACTTTGTAAAACCCCGCCGGGATTCCGTCAGGGCCAGGAGCGGAGGAGTCACGCATATCTTTCAGTACTTTCCATAGCTCCTCCGCCGTGACAGGGGCACAGAGACGCTCGTGCCAGTGGCTAGGGACGCTGGGAAGTGCCCCGCAAAAGTTCCGTACGTGATTTTTGAAGCTGTTCTCATCAAGGTAAGCCTTCTCTGAACTGAAAAATTCTTGGAAGTACTGGGCAAACGTCCTGCAGATATGCTCATTATTCGTACTCCGTTCACCATTCGGTGATTGTACGTATGGTACTTGAACACGCGATGCCTGATCTATTGAGCCTGCTTTAACGTGCCTTAAGACAGACGGATCTGAAACTGGGCGCCCCAAAACGAATGCTTTGCTTGCTGCGCGTGACGATTGCCGCAAAAGGCGCTCGTATCGCGCTTTTAGCAGATCCATGTAGTCTCGCATAGCAAACGTTACAGTATCCGCGCTCTTAACTATTCGTAACCTCCTGAGGGTTTCGTTTAGATCACGCGTGATGCGAACCTTGCGCTCACGCCCTGCTTGGGTAAGAAGTGTACGCCATCCAGCTTTCAAGCAGTCCCAGTCGGCTTCCCCTTGATGCGTGTCCCTTTCCTCCACTAGAGAAGCCCTAATTCCTGCCACGCTAACGGCATCAGTAAGCAAGCATTGATCCATTCGCCACAAATTGGGGTTAGGATCACCTGTATGGGATTTTAGTTTCACCGAAACTGGCACGTGATCTGAAATTCTGGGCACCTCCTCTGGGAAGGACAACACTTCGCAACTCTCTACCAAGCCACTTAACTCGGGCGGAAAAAGAAATTTGTCTAAACGACTGGCCGATCGACCCCCAGACCATGTTGCAACAAACACGTCTCCGAGTAGATGAACCCACGCATCGCAGAGGCGAAACTGATCCATCAGGTCGCGCAACGCGCTCGCACCTCTATACGGCCTTCCTCGGCCTGGCCCTCTAACGTCTCGCTCGGGGTCAACAACACAGTTAAAATCGCCCACTAGAAAAGTTGGGTAGGCATCCAACAAAAACATGTCTAGCGAACGAAAGAAACTGGCGGAAAGATGGCGCGGTTGCAGGCGCATACTAAATTAACTGCCCTCACCCGGCGTGAGAACAGGTAAAAATCAATGGCAATTACCCGGCCGTCAAAGCCAAAAGTTACATGTGCTTTGTCGCGAAGGTAAGCACTCAAAAAGACAACACCAACGCCTGAGGCCATAGAGTCGTTTAGCGAAAAAAAAGGCGTGAACTGAAAAACGCTGTTTAAATAATTTAACATCATGCGGGGTGCGAAAATTGCACTCTTGCAAAAAAAGAATATCAACTTTCATTGCTCGCGCAAAATGCATGATCTCTCTCTGCTTGTCAAGGCTGCGGAAGCCTTGAGCATTTAAAGAAAGTAAATGCACTTGCATTAAAGGATTTAGTAAAATTAGGGCCTTTTTTCGTTGTCAATCCCTTACTCCTCCTCAGAAATCAGCGACGCGGTTCACGAGCTCAGCTGGCCTCGTTATACCTTTAAAGGAAGGCGAAGCATACGGCCTCGTGAGGCGCAGCCTTCCTGCGTCTCGCGTGCCCAACGCTAAACAAGCTCCTAGCGTGGGGCGAGCCCACGACATGCACGTGATGCCGGAACGGAGCAACCGAGGGAGCTGGCAGAGGCCGTGTGCAAAAAAGAACGCTGTCACATGATGTGCGTACTGAGGAGGAAAGGCGACCAAAATGGCCGTCGAACCCAAAACAAACTCGAACATCAAAATGGCAATGAAAGGAGCATCAATGGGATTTCGTGCTGGCAATCGTTTCAACCACTGCTTCCCATTTCGCCAGCATAAAACCCCGTGGGCAAGCAAGAATAACACGGCCATCTGACAATGAAGGATGGCTAGACTGGCAACGAAATCCATTGATGCTACCTTCATTCACAAATCAGGACTAGCGTTGGAGGCGGGCAGACACAGTTTCTTACTGGGGTCTGCCGTGTCATCTGAGGGCGTTGGCATCGATAACAGCCGCTTGCTGTCCACTCGTGAGGCACCTAGCAAGTCCCACACCTGATTAATTGGGTTGACCAGACGCGGGTCCTTGCCTTGCGTTGAACAGTCCGGTTCGCTCAAGGGTGCTGGGTCGGTCGGGAGGGAGGCATCCTCGGAGGGTCTAGGGGGGGGCGCCATGATGGTCAGCTGCTGTCACATCGCGATGGTAGGGTTTTGCCGCCTCGCGACGAATGGGCTTCACGTCGTCCTCGTTGGATGGGGCACGGAGACCACGGCTGCGAGGTCCTCGGGGAAGCTTGGTCGCACGAGCAGAATCCACTGACTTCAGTGGTGCGGGGGCTGTATGAAAGTCAGTAGAGCCACTTTCCTCTGTTTCGATATTCGAAGAGCTTGGCAGCGAAAGGGAAGCATCAGAGGGTGAGCTGCTCTCCGTCGCTGCACTGGGCTGGCTAGTCTGCTCCTCAGATGATGACGTGTCCTTGTCCGGATACGGCAAGGAGGGAGATTCTTCCATCGGCGTCTCATCAACTGCAGCTTTGTCCTGCGAAGTGTCATCGTTGGACGATTGCGCAGGGCTACAGGGGATATCGGCAGGTAGGGCCTGTAGTGGGGGTCAAAGTCGCCTGAGGGGTCTCGCTGGTATTTCGGGGCAGTTCAGGAAAGTCGCTTGCCGCCTGCGCGTAAGAACGTGGACGGAGGCAGTCGGCTGTGGCGTGATCTCCCCGACAACGGCGACATCGGGCCGAGCACGAGTTGAACTCGTGGCCGAATGTCTCCCACCGACGGCGCCACGGCGTTTTACAGTCCGTGCCGTTGTGACCTTCAAGGTCACAACGAGAGCAAACTCTCTTCACGCCCCTGTACTCACACTGCACCTTGTACCCACGCACCGACAGGAAGTTCGGGATGGGCGACTTCATCTCGATGCGGACGAGGCGCATGCCGTTCTCAATGCGCGGGCCGACTATTGAAGTTCGGGTACTGAATGCTGAGCACCCGACCGTAAGGCGCTAGGGCTGCCCCTCAAGTCTTGGTCGTTCATGTACCACTTGAAAACGGTACACGGTTACGTACACAATCTGGGGTCCGATGCATGTGACTGGGCACGAAATGCCATTCACGACGATGGCAGAACGCTCATTCAGGGACTTCGCTGCAGCAGCGGACGTGACCGCGGCACAAAACGTCATGCCTCCTTGGTGTTGGAGACCCTTTAGGCCGTGGGGACCCACGACGTCTTCAATGGCATCGATGATGTCGTCAACAGAGGCGTCTTTCGGCGCGCATCAAACTTGAAGCACTGTGACTTCGGCACTGGAGGCCGGTAGTGCACGGCTGTGGGCTGAGGAGAGGCCATCTTGGCCACAAGTCAAGGATGGGGCAAGTCCAGAAGGCAGCAGACGTCCAACAACGCGGGAGGGCGGGTAGGGGCCACCCAACGCAAACGTAGGGCCGCCCCGCGAAAACACTGAGAAAACGATGAAAACTCGCTGGACCCAAGTCTAGTCCTCGGTGATCAAAGAGGCCGCGGCACCCGACACTCCGACACCAGGCTGGCCATCATGACCACCGAACAGCCCAGCACCAGGTAAGTATCCCGTCCTGATCAGCGCAACTCCGACACCAGCCCTGACCATGCGATGCTGGAGCGACAGTGTTGCCAGTGTCTTCCTGGGCCGGCACGAGACGAGCACGCTTCCCCTTAAAGGGCTTATGGAGCGACAGTGTTGCCGGCGTCTTCCTGGGCCGGCACGAGACGAGCTCGCTTTCCCTTAAAGGGCTCCTGGAGCGGCAGTGTTGCCGGTGTCTTCCTGGGCCGGCGGATGGATGGACGGTGGACGACGGACGACGGAGCCGAGAGCAGGAGATGCTTTGCATCTAAAATTATTTCTACTGTCTTTTCCGTGCCGCCTTTTCGTCGCCACTGCGCCGACAGCCGACATAGCAGATGATCCCTCATTCACACCTAGCGCTGGGCCGCCCGATGTCGGCTGGGATAAAATATCGGGGCGCAGACGATCACTCCTGTCCATCTTTGTTTGACTTGAGGGAGTCAAAAAGCCGAGCTACCCGGGAAAAGCAAGTACACGCCCATAGCGCACATCGAAATTTGAAAACGGTGGTTGGCTGCAGCCGTCGTTGCCGCATCGAAGTACGTGGGCCGTGTGGCTACCGGCGCCGGCGTTGTCCGATCCTCCATGTCCGATCCTTTCCACCCTCTCTCCCGACGGCGTTTCCAACGGCGTCGATCTCCGCGGAACAGGCATTAATTTGTTCGAAGCAGACAGTCAAGCGGCCCCTGCTCGGCATCGTTCGCCACGTCTACGGCTTCTGCACTCGTTTTTCACGGTATGGAGGTCGATCTTTACAGTGAAATGACCGATACGTCAGCATAAGACTGTCAATAAGACTGCTCGGAGCAGGCGTATTCAGAGTCTTATCCCAATTTTTTTCTGGAATCTCATTCGCTGTCATAAGTTTACAGAAAGCGTCTTATAGCATAGGGAACATAAGACCCCGAATAAGGCTGTCTTATTGGACTTCGAGCATGCGAGTTTAATGTATTCCAAATGGTGGTTGAACCTATTAAGCACCATTCTGCCCAGGAGTTTGCACGGAGTAGACGTGAGTGAGATGGGTCGCAAGTCTCCTAGTCTGTCAGTAGGTTTCCCTGGTTTAGGAGTAGCGTGCAGTACAGAGTGGCGCCAGTTGTCAGGCATGCGGCAGCCTGTCCAGACCATGCTGAGCTCGTCCAGCAATTTTTCTTTTTGATTCCGTGATTCCGTCCTTGCCTGGTGCACTTCTTGCATTAACTGACTCTAGTGCCGCTGCGCGCTCTGCAAGGGTAAACAGCAAGTCTAAGCCTTCCTCGGAAACAACGGTCCTATATAGTATTCGCCCTCTTCGCTGTCCGAGGCTTGGGGAAACAAGGTGGAGGCCAGGCTCTGTTTATAAGTCGCCGGATCCATGTCGAGTTTGAGGCGGAGGTTGGGGCCTGTATTCTTAACGTTTGACTTGCCACAGATCGAACGAAACGTTTGCCACAGTGGACGTGCACGCGTCTTTTCGCCAAAAGGACGCACACTGGTCTCGCCACTTATCACGAGCCACGTGTTTGGCGTAGCGCCTAGCTTTAGCAGTTCTGCGCCTGAGACGGATAAGATCTTTATGCTCTTTACATTCCGAACGAAAATGTTTCGCAGACGTGTCCGTGCTGCCCACAGGTTGGTAAGGTGCTTATCCGGGGCAGGAAGCTCTGGGTCGATATCCAAGATGCGTGTGGCAAGGGCTACTGCCTTCTGTAGTACCTCAGTGACAGGCCGCTTGTCTTCGTATTGCCACGAACCATGTTTTTGGGTTTGTTTGTTTATGTTTTGTTTTTGCCGACCGGCTGCGCCGGGTTATGTTGTCTGTGTTATCCGTGGGCCAAGTGAAGTGCATGTTCCATTCTTTATGCCGCACGTGTTACCTCCTTTGATATGGAGGTAATCTTCTTTGATCTACAGTGTTCTGGATGCCATTCGACTGTTCCAGAAACCCTTGCGCCGAGAGATAAATTCCCGCAGAGCAGACGCCGCGGCATTCGACTCGCCGACGCTCGCCCGCGCTCGTCACTTTGTTGACGGCTGCTTCGCCGCCTATGTATTCTTTGAGTTGTTAGGGAAGCACAAGTTCGCTCAAATATACTTTTTTTCCTTGAAGAAAACTGCGTCGTCTTTGGCTTGATGACAGTATGGACTGAGCAGCGCCCTGAACTTGTCCCAGTCCACACTCCGCGCCCTACTCCGAAAGTCGCGCTTTCGACCATTTGGGGTCAGCTCAATCCAGATAGGATAGTGGTCACAGCCTAGAGGGTAAGGGTTTGTCCTCCACTGTCGCACCAGTGAGTGGCTGGAAGTCCTATTGAGGTCTGGGGTCGTACAGCGCTGCCCTCCGTGGAGGCCGTACCGGGTGGGATAGTCGAGGTCATTGGCCAACTCCATTCCGCAGCCTGCCATCATCTCGAAAGTTCTGCTCCCCCCCCCCCGGTGTTCTCATAGGTGTAGCCCCAGGCTGGGTGTTGTGCGTTAAAATCACCCGATACTAAGAAGTCATCCTCTGGGTGTGCTCTCTGGAGTCGGCGAATCCACATGTAGTAGTCTTGGTTCTGCTCATAGGGTCGTCTCCCTTGGCGGTAGCGACTAGCGGCTGGCCTTGCGTAGAAAGCAACTGCCACAAGCGGCTTTGAGCAAGGCGGAATAGGCACCTCATTGCCACAACCTCCTGCAGCGAGTCGCAAAAGGCAGACGTGTCGATACGGGTGTGGACTATGTCCTTGTGGACGAAAACCGCGAACAGCGCCTGAACATAATGCGCGTCTTGTCCCGGGAGTATATGCTGAATGCTGGGTGGGAAATATCCCCTATATCCATGGATTCTAGGGCTTTCCCCGCGCGTTTCCTGCAGAAGCAGGACAGCTGGACACCCAACAGTCTGGGAAAGTTCGTTCAGCCCCGAAGTGAACATTTGTAGAGAACGACAATTCCAGTGAAGCACGTCGGGGGTTGGTGAGTCTGGAATAGGAAGCATTGGTGGAGGAGGCGGAACGCCATCGGCGATGGTGTCCTACGAGCGGCTGTTACTGGCTGAGAACTTGGCCATGCTGCTGCATCGACTGGAAATGGGCTACCATTGGCTGTAGTTGCAGCAGTAGTTGTTGCTGCTGCATTAGCAGTAGCTGCATTTGCTGTAGCTGTAACTGCTGCTGCTGTATCTGCTAGATGAAAGGTTTCCTCCATGTCGGCTGTGTGCAGTCATACCTACCGAAGCATGAGGTGACGACGGGGGGTTTAAATCTTCCGGCGATGAGCGCCCCCCCTGTTGGCTTTCCGGACGAGTGACCAAGAGATTGAGTCGTTCGAAGCCGCCCCACCTGCTCTCGTTCCTTGATTCTTGTTTTGGTGCGTTCTTGGTATTAATCTTTGATCGCCTGAGTCTTCTGTTGAAGGTCCACGTCCGCTTGTTCACATTCAAGCTCCAGCTGCGCAAGCTCGGCGGTTACATCGAGTACCGCCACTCAGCAATAACACCTTGTCGCGGTGCATCGTGGTGCCCCCCTTATAAAAATTTCTATGTCCAGTCAAAAGACAGTCTATGTCCCAAAAGAAATAGATTGTGTACGTCCTGTGGGTCCCCTGTATTGGAATTTGGCCGATAATTTCTGCGTTCTCCAAGTGTCCTTTGTGTTCCCGCCCTCCATGCGTCCAGTCGCTCTCGCAAAGGCTACAGACACAATGCGGACTTTGTGTGTCCCCTGTATGTCCCAAAGGCAATTTTCGTTCCTATAGTGTGTCCCCTGCATTTAAATTTGGCCACCGACTTTCTGCGTCCTCCAAGCATCCTTTATGTTACCGTCCTCTATGTGTCCCACAAGCTTGCACCTTTTCAGTGCCATTTGCCTGCTATCAAATAACAGCGCCTTACAGCCAGCTGCATGTACAAGAAAATCAGGCAGCTCCACAGTCACTGGTTCATGCTGCAGTTGTTTCTGTAAGAGCAAGCTGATGAAAATCATATGAAACACATATGACCCTTCCAAACCTCACGATTTTATTCAGGTTGGATCCATAAGTGCTACTGCCAGCTGCCACACCAGACGTCTCCTCATCGTCACTCCTCACAAGATGGGATGAACACTGCCACACTCCAACCTAAAATGACAAACACATTGATCGCATATAAAGGGGTTTAAACAAACATTTCTCTGGAACATTTCCTATATTTAAACAAACATTTCCTATATTTAAACAAACATTTTCTCTGGAACATATAAACATGAGGCAGGGTTCCCATACAAAGCTGAACTAAGTATCCTGAAAGACAAGGTACAACTTCTAGGTCGCAAAATCAGCCACAAAATTTAGAGCAAATAAATTAACCAATGAGCTTA
Source organism: Haemaphysalis longicornis (assembly GCA_013339765.2). Taxonomy (NCBI): domain Eukaryota; kingdom Metazoa; phylum Arthropoda; class Arachnida; order Ixodida; family Ixodidae; genus Haemaphysalis; species Haemaphysalis longicornis. Next base: position 12,137 of record JABSTR010003397.1, on the reverse strand, counting down.
CGGACATCAAATATGGCATACTTTTATAAGGCAAAATAACACAGAACTAAATACTGTTTAGATTCATGGCCTTCTCATGAGGGGAATTCATACAGCCTCGCGAGAACATTAGAGAGCTGAGATTATTCCAGTGGCACTGTGGGCACAAAGCAATTCAGGGGGGGGGGGGGGGGGGTGGGGGGGGGGTAAACAGTAAAATAAAATAGCAGGATCATGCCAAGACAAGGCATTTATCAGTTTCCATCACGAGTAGTTGCTTGTGTTTAAATGTTCTTTGGGTACCTATAAAGGCCGCAGTTTATTGTGCATGTCGTTTAGGAGACAGTGTCTAGTCGGACATCGTCTAGTTTGTTTTTTGTGCCCAGTGTGCTTGCTGTGCAAAAGCAAAACGTTCGGAGGTGAGAAAACGCACATCACCATGAACTCACCAACTCCTAGGTTGGCTCCTCACTTTTTATATTTTCTTGTCTTCGAAAAGTGTCTCAACCAGAATATGGGTAAATAACACAGAAGGAAGTATACACCCCCACCCCTTGTGAATGCCATAAGTTTTGCTATGCAAATATACATTCATCCTTTTGGGTGTTCAGAAGGTGCACATGTACACCTGAGAGCTATGAATGGGGGGTGGGGGACTCTTCAATAAGTAAATATTTGCAGGTATGTTAGCGGTATTAACCCTTTCACTGTCGCGGGTTTCTGGCCGTGACGCATCCTCAGTGTCGGCTTGGTTTCCGGAATACCAGGGGAAGAGCATAGTGATTTATTCGACTATGATAGCGTCCGGAACGTAACGCGTCGAAAGGTAAAAGCATGGGGGAGGAATCGCCTTTCTTCCAGATATTTTCAGATTGCCGTGCACCGCTTCTGGGACGACGACCCCCGTTTCAACATCAGAATATGACGCTGTGGAACTCACACCCTTGTCTCGGATGAGAAACTCTCAGAATGCGAATCCGAGCTCGGCTCGTTTTCGGATGGGAATCGGAAGAACCATCGCTCCTGTCCGCAGTCGAAGGCCCAGCGCGGTCAGCCATCAGAAAGTTACCGCGCACATGGAGGGAGCACTTTAATCATCCCGCACAATGCTCAGAAATGGCGCGTTGCGAAATCATGACGGTAGATAAAGATGAAAAGGAGATAAAACATTCATACAACAACCGTGTGTGCTGCTGACACCAGTAAGTGAGAGCGCGCCGAGCGAGCAAAAGCCGCGATTGAGTCATGTTTCGGTCTATTAGAGAGGCAACGCTGCGCTCGATCTGCTGTCACGTCTTCAGCATAGTTGAAAGAACGTCTGAGTATAAGGTACCAGCAAAGTTATCTTAACATCCAAAATTTTTCATAAAAATATTGCACGTTGTACGGATGTTAATAGAGATACTGCTGGCACATATACGTTCAGTTTTTTTTCGAATGTCGCAGAGATGTTAGTGCTTTGCTGGGCACTGCACTAAACAAAGAGACAGAGAAGTATTTGATAGATTCACGAGCAGGAGGATGTTAGGTATTACACCCCGTGAGAGCCGTTCTTAGTCCAAGTGCACTGAAACCCACAAGCGCTGTCAAAGTCGCCCACCCCGGACTTTCACTACAGCCTTCACCATCGTTACAGTTACGTCTGGATTTTTGAAATTATTAGCAGCGCTTAATTATTAACAGTGACTCTTCATGGCAAGTCAGTGAGTGGAAGTGGTTTTTTGTGATTTTTGTTGGGTAAAAATCAGAACAAACTGCTTTCACCGTGTGTTGTGAAGTGGGCATGACAGTGACCCTGGCTCGTCAGTGAGCAGAAGTGGTTTTGCTGCTTCGGTAAAAATCAACCATGACTGCGTTGAGGGGCAGACGAAGAGTGTTGAGCATGTTAAACATGCCTATGCAATCAGTGTACGTGCTTTGTGCCATTAAGAAATTTAGCAGGTATATCCCGTGTATTACGGTTTTTGCAAGTTTATCCAACATACCTTTAGACGCAGCGTTAAATCCTCCATTGCTTTTAAAAGCAATATGAAGCCAACGGGCGAGAAAGAAAAAGGTATGTTAGTAATACTAAAGGAAATTCAGGCTATTAGCAATGGTTCAGAATGACATGCAAACAATCTTTGCTAACATGCACAGTAGTTGACGAAATACTGCAGTGTTACATTACCACATGCAAACGTGCTTGTAAAGAGGGTTATGACATGTACAGGTAAGTGTGTAAGGTTGATTTAGTGCTAATATCTGCATGCACACGTAAACAAAAATACCCTGCAAAAAAGTTGCACAAGGCAAACAAAGTTAGTAGCAAATAGAAACAGCAGCTACGCAGAGTCACCTAGACGGTATGCAGGTTTAACAGTTCAACACAGCTCGTAGCACGTTATTGCTGATGTCACTGACGCCTGCAGCTAGCCTGTCATAAATGGGCACGATCACGTACGTTTGGCGAAATCGTAAATTTTGGAGCACACGAACACAATACACATGGAAAATGCCACAGTAACTCACGACAGATATCGAGAGCATTTTTTGGCCACGCTTGTAACAACAAGGATCACGGCAAGTTGAATCGCACGAACGAAAACTTGCTGTCACTGCGACGCACCATTGCTAGCTGATGAGGCTCTAGATTGTTCACGTATAAACTCCTGCTGCGACACGCATCTGGACAGTTTCCATGCAATATTTCAGAACACGCAAGTCGAGTACGGAGCAGTATCAAAATATTTGCCTCGCGTGGTGATACCGACACAACACCGTGTAGCATCCACGACTGCGGCGCCAGCAGCTTCACACAAACAATGAACCTCTGGAAACCTACGCATCACACAAATCGATTGCGTTTTGAAGGCAACATGGTGCTTCGTACCTTACGGCACATTTGGTTCTGATCCGACGGCAATTCCCGCGTACGTAATTGATATGAAAACACTGCGCTGTGCGGAAGCGCTGACCAGCACTTCACGTTGCTGCCATGAATAGTTATCGGACTTTGAAGACTGAATTACTGCAGAAGATACAAGCGCGGAGACACAGGTCTTGATAGCTTGGAGCGAAACACCTGATATTAAATGAAAACACAGCGCACCGTTATTCGCTGTAGCACCGCACCACTCGTGAGCGACTCCACACAACGCCGACGCTCGTACATTCTTGCTTGCCTCGGCGCCACGCGAAGCCGAAATATTTGAAACAGGCCAACGGAACAAACTCTGAACATACGTACCACGGAACAGACACACCCGTACCGCCCATACGAATGCCAATACGCAGCCAAAATTCGCTCTTCGATCGAATTCGGCCTCTTCTCCATGCCTCTCGTTCGCAGGCCATCCGCGAAACCCGTTGTAAATCTATAAAAAGTGCTTGGTTTACACAACTTTTTCTACCTGAGTGCCCAAGACACTCTCTTGTCCAAGACAAGTACTCCCTTGCCAAGAGTAGGATCGGCCCTTCAAAGCAGCAGCCAAACAGAGAGGGACAAGGTGCACTGTTGGGTAACCGAGAAAGAAAAAACAGTTGCATGCAATTTTGCAGCCACATCATTCCATAGGGGCAACTTATCGTACAAGCTGGGTCAGCTTCCCAAGCGTTGCAGTTCCATACAAGGAGTGAACGCCAAGCTGGTACCTATTATATCGGTAGGCGCCCAGCGGAACCAGGGCACACAAATGCAGATGGTGACTCCCACAGCGATGGTGGATGCTCAACTATAACCGCCTGTGGCAGGACATGCTGCCAGACTCTCACCCCCGGCAATGCAGCAGCCCAGAGAGGGACAACCCAGGACCTTCTCCAAATTACACAGCTTTCTGTAGCAAGCAAATGGCACAGGGCAAAACCTCAGCTGCAAGTACGTTGTTTGTTGTCTCATGAAGGCCTCTGTTATGTACCCGCAGACTGCAGCCCCGAACCTGCATACTACCACTCCGCCTGCGTGAACTCCACGGGCGCCTCGACGCCACGTCTCGTGTTACAGTCCGCCGCTGGCACGCTCGGGTCTTTGCCCTCTTTATGTTCTTGCTTCTCTCTCTTCTCTCGAGACCCACTCGCTCACAACGTGTACTGTACGCTTGGCTCCAATAAACAGTTTGGCCTCGGCCTCCGACTCGAACACCTCAGTCTCCAAGCTCAGGTGTAATGCTCGGCCCTCCCCACTTGGGCATTTGGAGCGCGAAACGAGATGGCTTACACTTGCTGGTTACATCATCGTGGAAGGGTACCAACGCGAGCCAGAAATTCGCTGCACTTTGAGGCAGCGCAGGAAGACCATGTTCCAGAGAAATTGCGAACTGCCTCCAGAGGTGAAGAAAAGATGCATGCGCATGGTTGTCCGTGCGACAACTTTCAACCAAACAGTCGAGCACCAACACGAAAGGAGACGGAAGAGACCAGGTGAAATTATACATTTATTACACGATCATCTGTTCAGCATGTGGGCACATAAAAGCTCGAACAGAACCCCATAATGGGGCTGGAAGTCGGAAATGATAGAATTAAAAGCGAGGGATAAAAAAATGCTTCTTGCACAAGAAAAAAAAGAAGGGGCGAGGGGGGCGAAATACAGGCAGCTAAGACTGATGCAGGCAGGGCAGCAATTAAAAATGTAGGTAATGAAATGTAGCACACCTGCTTACATAAAAATGGAAGGAGCCAACAACCGGGATACTTCATTTTTCTTGCCCCATACAGAATGAAAGGGGGGTTGGCATGGTCACTACAATAAAATGGGGGGAAGGAAGCCATGGGCGTGCCTATCCGAGGTGGCACACCCAGTGGGGCACAATCCCACGAGCAAACAGACGAGCTCAGTCGTGGCTGGTTGCATTCTTCCCCCGTTACTAACAAGCAGCCAGAGACTGGCCTAGTCAGAGGAAACGGAAGCCGCTGCTGGCCCAGGGGTGCCTGCTCATGCAAGCGTCCCCTGCTGGGCAATCTTGCGCAGCAGGGCAGTGCTGGCCAAGGCCTTCCCGCTGACGTTTTCGTGCCGGCTGCTCTTGTACTTGTCATACGGTGCCGGCAACCGAGGGGGTGGGCACAGTTAACGCTGCACTCGGAGGAGAGGAACAGAGCATAGCTGCAGTCGGCTTTCTTTTTCAGGGAGGGCTCTGGATGAACTTAACTTAGCCGTGGTTTGCGTGGTGCACAGGAGGAGCAGGAGAAGTGTGGAGGCACAGGGCATGTGAAAAGCTGAGGAGAGCTGTTGGAACAATTAACGTAGCAATGGCACCTCGTGGTATGAAATAGCATGCAGCACTCAGTGCTAGCATACTGAATTGTAGAACTCGCACACACTCACTCAAACTTGTTTTAAAGCAAAACTGTCGCCGAGTGTTCCATTAATTTCGTGGGCACTGCTTCTGCTGTGGCCTTAATCCAATGCAGACTTCTTGCAACGCAACCCAGACGGTGCCTGTGATCACGGTCCCTTGCCATTGCAGCAGGAGCATTTTTGGGACACTGGCACACATCTTGTAGCAATACCAGTCAGGTTGTTGCTGTCAGCCAAGGGAGAGGCAGAGCGTGGCCGACATGCACGCAGCGAGTCAAGTTGTGGAGATGTGGGCGGCGCCTTGGAGAACCTTTACAGCGGTCTGGCAGCAGTGCAAATGAAGACCGCCCTGCAGTGTGCTCCATTCAGTATGCCTGTTCACAGCGGCAACCACGACACGACAACACTACTGATTTCCACAAGGGACCTGAATGTTGACGTTTGAAGAGCGGCAAATCTGTGGCTACCGGCCTCCATGGAGGATCCGTGAGGAGAGTCTTCACAGCTGCCGCCCTTTGCCCTGCCCACTTCAAGAACTGGTGGCGCACCTGGCCATGCCTTCGCTGCAGGGCTTGAGGCAAACACTTCGCCGCGACGTCGAAATCTCAACACTCGCCAATGCTGCACTTCACATCAATTCCCACCTGTGGATGGTCTAAGTCTAAAGGGAACAACAACATGCTAACAGTTATCTCACAGCTGCCAACCCATGCACAGTACACGGCGTTAGGAGCCCAACATTATTGCACTGCTGCAGGACTCTTCCTGGCCCTGAGCAGCAGCACCCCACCCCAGAAAAGAGGAAGAAGCAAGAGAGGCGGCACCCTGTTCTTGGCCCTGGGTGCCTCGGCCAGGATGGCGGCCATCTTCTTGATGGTGGGCTGCAGGGCCTCCTCCGAGTACCGGCGTAGTGGGCCATGGTGGCACCCCAACTGCAACCAGGGGGGAGAGAAAGCGAGGGATCATCTTCGCCCCTTGTCCCGTCTCGGTCCACCAGGCAGTTCCATGCCCACTGCCAGCCACGTCTCCTAAAGACATGGCAGGAACACACCTTGTGCAACCTGTCCAGACCTAGGTAAGTTTTGGCGGGGGCATCAAGCTGGACCAGTAAAGTAGACACCCTACACAAAGGGTTCCAGACAAACAACCTGCCGCATCACTTCATTCAAGAATCGGGGGATGCAGGAAGGCTTTTCTATATCTGACGGAGTGATGGCCGGGGTCGTCTGGGCCCAGGCATGTCACTGAGATGCAAAAAGAGATGAACAAGGGTCAAGGTGGCCCAGTGTCAAGAAGCCATGAGGCGCTCCAGGAGCACTGTCCTCTTGCTCCACAGCTAGCCAGTGCATTGCAGGTACGCCTCTTGCTACAACTGAAGCGAGCCAAGCATCCGGTACACGACAGCGCACTGAATAAAAAGGGCACAATGAGCATTTCTGGGGAGGGGCACTTAGGTGGGAATAACTTTATATATAAAGAGCACTGCATTGATAGGCAATTTGCATTTTCGAACTAAAATGCATACAAAAATATTTGAAAGTTTCAGATATAAAAGCAAAAGAGGTGCACATTCACGAAAGCAGCCGGCCCCATAGGCTAAAACTGCCACATAAGAAATCCAGGGGGCTTTGTCAGAGCAGCGGCAATAAAAGATCTGCACCGATGGGGAGTCGCACTCTAGCAGTTGAAACACTGGTGGCCAGCAGACTGGTGCTGAAGGCACGCTACCCTGGGGGAATTCCAAATGAGGAATATGAGCACCAGCCTGCCCCCAACGTTTTGGTGGCCTTGCTCCCAAACACATACCCCCAGGGGGTAAAAGTGCCCCACCTGTGGCCTTGGCCGCAGAGGTGGATGGCGAGGCAGAGGGCGGCGGCGGCCTGCTCGGAGGGCTTCACCCAGGCCATGGGGTAGTACAGCAGGCAGAGCTCCAGGACGTACTTGGCCATGGAGTGCTGCACCACGTCCACCTGGGTGGCCTTGGAGTTGCGGTGCAGGAAGTGCAGGGGCAGGGGCCGGCCCAGGCGCCAGTCCAGGGCCCGCAAGATGGCCCTTTCCATGTGGAGCACCTCCGGAGCCCGGTACGCCCCGTCGGCCACGTAGGCCAGCTCGCCCACGGCCGGCACCAGGGTCTCCTCGTACTTGCTGGCCACGTACAGCGCACCCATGCCCAGCAGCTGCAGCCGGGACCGGCTCACCACCTGGCACTGCACAGCGGGAGGGGCACTGTTCACACCAGCCAGGCACACATGCTGCCCAGCAAGTGGACAACAACTTTGCAGCGGAGCCAGGCCGGCGTGGAAGGGAGGGACGAGCAAGACGCCCAGCAGCCAAGCCCCGACCACAAACAGCCTTCCCTCGGCAAGCCTGCATACTCTACCAGGGAGCCCAGTCCTTGACCCTTTGCACTCCATAGTTGAGTACGGCCCGGAAACCCAACACGACCATAGCTACTTGCATATTCAAGGTTAAAGTTCAGTTTTTTGCACTGTGATGTGCCCGCAATCTTTGCATACATGATGTGCCATCTCTTGAGGGTTAAGGGAACTTTGAACTTTCCTTGTTTTGCACGAGGGTGCAGCACAATGTTCAGGATTCCGCATCATTTTCACGTGCGCGTTGTTTGCCGAGAAATACGACCGCTTTCTCCTTGCACCCGTTCTACGGTGGTGAACTTAGCGAAAGCGATGACGACTTCAGTGAAGAAAATTGAGTGCCTCCATCAGTTAGCGATGACTGATTCGACAGAAGCAAGCGACGACGGTCACCACAGTGGGGGGGACAGCACCGTGCAGATCATTATTCTGCAAGCTACGCATTTTGTCTCGCTTGCATTCTGCTTGCAAGTTGCTCTGTTTTTGTTTGTGGCACCAGAAACTGGCAAAATAGTTGCGGACCTGAACAGCCGGAAAGTGGGTAAAAAGTACCAGACTGCAAAGGGCCCTGCATTGCACTGAAGCAAACAAAACCAAGGCTCCATGTTTGCAATAAATAGTTGCGCAAACTGGACTTGGGGCTGCATGGGAAAGTTTACGCACAACTTGGGGCACTCTTGTATCCTTGCAGTGAAGCGCCCTTTTTGACGAGAGAGTCCAACTGAAGCCAGTGCAAGGCCGAGTCACCCGTCTAAACAGATACAAGGCTCGAGAAAACCTAGGATACGACCAGAAATGAACCAACATGTGAGCCAGGAAGCGCAGCAGAGGTACGCAATTTACATTTAGAACCTCCCACGGCCTGGCCATCGTTGCCCGGTCTAGGTGCTAATGGATAGTGCCCCATGGTGCTTGAGAACACGGAAACTATTGCATTCTCACAACCCACAGCTGCACGTTTTCACGGCTACACCTTGACGGGGAACGTGGATTTCGAAATCATTTTTTTTTACTTCTCTGAGGAATTTGAAGACTGGCACAGCAAGGGGAAATGCCTCTGAGATAACACCATAAAAATTTCGAAGTAATATGTTGAGAACTTTTTTTATGTACAAAATTGTCTTTCTGTTCACCTTGTACCAAGCTTTAGCGGCTTATGAAACGTGACAAATCTTGTTCGAAGTTCTTTGCATTCCCAAATCAATGGACGAGGTCGTGAAAATCCTTAGTTTTTATTTACAATACAATTTTTAGTTTTCAGTTTTTCACAGGTGAGTTTACAACAGGTATGTAGACTGAACGACTACGTTAATAAAAAAATTTACAAAAAGTAAATTTGAAAAACTAAGTGTCACAACCTGAACTGTTCATCAAGGAATGTAATGCTTTTGAAAAGACAATCAAAATAGACCTAGCAGTCACGAAATTATCACCGGAACGAGCGACGCAGGTGGTAAAAAAAACATCTGAGAAAACGGCTTCCGAAGTTGCCATAGCTTCCACTCATCAAAAGTCGTCAGTGTTGCAGACTTTCGTGTCCTTTTGGAAAGCCTTTCCATAAAATTGGAATGCTTTTTGCAGCCTTTTTCTTTCCGCATTTTCAGCTTCTCTGAAGAGTACATAGCCCAGTTTGCAGACTATATGGTGAGGACATGGCTTTCAATGCAAAGTAGGCTAGCTGTATTGCACTGGACAACTGCCCTATGCAGTGTTGTCACCTGGCAACAAGTGAACCACTTTTTTCAGTTAAATTTGGAAGCTGACTTTTGGCTTCTTGTATGTTTTAAAACCTTGCCTGGAGCAGCAACTTGTAAGTGCAGGTGTAAATTGCCAAAAGTTTGCGTACAAGGGTACAAATGAGCTACTTTGAAGCTTGCTATAACATTCTGCATAATTCCAACTTCAATTGACGTACATTTTTTAGATGCGGCGCATCTCTTGCTCTGCGGCATGTCCCTCCTGCGTCGTCGGCGGCGGCGGTGGCGTCCGTCCGCAGCCCTCCTCCGTTCGCCTCTCCCACAGCTGTGTGCAACACTCTCACTCCGGCGCATTAGCATAACAACAGCTGGCGCGCTTGGTCGGCGCGCTCTTCGCTGCGTTAACGCTGCGTTAACAGCTGCTCCGGTGCGCATGTGCGCGCATGCGCGACTCTCCTCCGCGGTCTCCTCTCCTTCAAGCGCTGTGAATATAAAGCGGGTATCGCGCCGCGGCGGTTCAGTCAGCGCTCGCTCTCGCACTTGATGTGACCTTGCTTGACTGCTTCTACGTGCTTGACTACTTCGTGCTTGACGACTTCGTGCTTGATTACGTCATACTTCACTTGATTCTTCGATGAAGAGGTTATGGAAGCGACGGTCCCTTCAGTGAGTGGTGTGACACAACCCACTATCAGCGTCACCCCAAGCACTGAAGGCAACGTTATGACCATTGAAGATGACAAGGCTGCGAAGGCTGCGAAGCGAAGAGCTCGTGATGCCGAGCGTAAACGAATGTAAAATTGCCTCCATCGTCCCGTGTATGAGAACATCCGTATGTGATGAAAGGCATCCTACGCGTTCACAATACGTTTCACGCGATGTAGAGAATCAACCCAATGGAAACGCCAATTGAACCCGCAGATGCGCCGCATCACACCAGGGTTCCCTCGCGGGGAGATGGAGGCAATTTTTAGCACTGCTGACATTCGGGTCATCGAATTTTCCGCACAGCATAACCAATATGCAGTATACTATTGATGTATGCATTGATACTAATAATTTCCCCAAAAATTCAATTTGTTGTTAAATGCTGCGAGAGTAGCGTGCATTTCCAACGCCGTCAACAGGTTTTTATTCCGAACTCAGACCTGTTCGCGTGATTACTAGAAGTGCACGGGAAACGTTGCACAAGAAGGACGATATGGCTGGCGCGCATCCCGGCGCACGTTTACTGCAACATATCACACTTTGATATCGCTGACATGGCTCGTCAGGTGGCTTTTAAGATTAAATCTAACGTCACAGGCATTAATTACAAGTACTGGCATTCAATCGTAACAAGTTGCGCAGTCAGGCGACGCTCTGACGCACAGCAGCTATGCCATGCACGCGGTAGCTTTTAACGCGTCAGCCGTTTCTTTCCCAAGGCTAGCGAGCCTACTGCCAAACATAGTAATAACTAAGCGTGTAAACATCGCAAACCAGACGAAAAGTTCACTTTGCGAACCGCTATCACAAGCGCGCACACCGCGTTTCACCCTCCGGGGTACAACCTCCGCCTTTCGTGCCACGCAACTTCCCATAATCTGGCTCGTGATCTCGAGGCATTCCAATCGCGATAGTATCCCTGTTAATACCACAGCATATAAAATGACTGAGCAGAAACTTGGCCGAGCGAAGCAGCGAAAATGAACTCAGAAACGCGCACTACACTACGCAGTTCAGGCGCCGCTATCTTGCGGTGGCGCAGCGACGCCCAATCGGAAAGGCCGTCCCAGCACGCTCCGATCGGAAAGCCAATCGCGCTTCAGAATGTATTTCTAGCTTCATGTGCGCGTCGTCACTTTTGTGGTGTTCGTGCGTTTGTGAATGAACGAAGATAAAAGACGACGTGAACCAGAAAGAGGATCGTTCGGTCGATCTAATTGTACCAAAATGGCCGTGCCCAGTGGCACCTTTGCGGAGATACAGCTCTCCTAAAATTGCCGTTTTTAGATGCGGAGCATCTTATAGTCCGGGCATGTCCCGCGTCGGCATCCGCACTCACACTGCACATGCCAACTCTCCTCCTTCCCTCTCTCCCACAGCTGCGCGATACTCCCGCCACTTCTCTCGTACCAGCTGCGTGCACTTCGCTTTCGCTTCTCCCGCGTTCTCGCTTCTGCTTTCGCGGCGCATGCTCGGCGCTTGCGCATCTCTCCTCCTCTCGTCTCCTCTCCTTCAACCGTGAATGTAAATCGGGTAGCGCGCTGCGCGCGTCCAGTTCAGCGCTTGCTGCGGTTGACTCCACTTCACTCCGTTCTTCCGATGAAGTGTGATGGAAGCAACAGTCCCGTCAGTTAGTGGGTTGGCGCAAGCAAGCGTCAGCACCGCCCCACAAACTAACAGCAACGCTACACAAACTAACAGCAACACTGAAGACAAGGCTGCGCAGCGAAGGGTACGCGACGTTGAGCGCAAACGCTTGAAGCGAGCGGCGGACCCTGAGCTTCGTCGGCGCGAACGCTCGGCGCTTGCGCATCTCTACTCCTCTAGTCTCCTCTCCTCCAAGTTGAATGTAAATCGGGTAGCGCGCTGCGCGCGTTCAGTTCAGCGCTTGCTGCGGGTTGACTCCACTTCACTCCGTTCTTCCGATGAAGTTCTACGAACAAAACGGAAACACAACGGAACCCCGAGATGCTCCGCATCTACTCAGCGTTCCCTTCGGGAAGATGGGGCTAATTTTTTCGCCCTTTTGTGCTGGTGTTTTGCCACCAAGTATTTTTGAATGCCACTTTGTAACGTTGCTCGGCCAAAAACAGTAGCAAACGC
>JABSTR010003396.1:0-24175 GCA_013339765.2 Haemaphysalis longicornis | reverse complement strand
AAAATGCCGCTCAAGGCAGACACGAAGTTTCTTGTGCAGTAAGGAGCTGATAACGTGTGCGAAAACGGTACTATAAAACACCACCATCCGCACCCGCCGCGGTGGCTCAGTGGCTAAGCGTTGCGCTGCTGAGCACGAGGTCACGGGTTCGATTCCCCCGGCCGCGGCGGGCGCCGCTTTTCTGATGGAGGCGAAAGCAAAAACGCCCGTGTGTACGATATTTCGCCGCACGATAAAGACTCCAGGTGGTCAAAATTAATCCGGAGAGCCCTCCACTACGGCGCGCCCCATCGCCTGCGTTGCGTCGGCGCGTTAAAACCCACACAATCAATCAATCATCAAAACACCATCCGCGCCGCTAGGGAAAGCGGCCATAAAATATCTGCCGCGAGTGCTAAGCCTAAACATCTCGGCGGAGCCAGCCGGCTGTCTCAAGCGTTTCGCAAGTCGTCAGCGTTTTTTTCTGACTGACGAGGTAGGAGATACCGCGAGCGCGAAATCGGTCAATGTGCGGCTTGAAAATACAGCGCGTGCAAAGCCGAGGCGTGCGAATCGCGTGCAAAAACGCACCATGCGGTTCACGCTTGACTGTTCGGCGTGTAGCGAGCTTGGACACCGGGAGTGAGGAGACAAGGGCGAAGCTAGGCGAAGCGTTTCGCGCTCCAGAAAGGACTGCTTTGTGACGTGGGGGTTTAAAAAAAGCAGAAAAAATCATAGATTTGTTCACGCGAACGTAAGAAAAGAAATAAACGAAAACTTTTTTAACTTTTTTCAGCGCTCAATTTTTTGGTCTGTGTTGGTTCATACGAATTTCGGATGATACGAATATTTTTCGCGGTCCCGCGAGATTCGTATCATCGAGATTCTACTGTAGTTTAAATTAGTTTTTAGGCCACCTGTCACGTGACACCGGCTAACAGGGTGGCATTTACCTACCTTGGTCATACGACACCCCGATTATGCAGCGCTCTCGCGTGGCCCCTTGAAAGTCCTATTATCAGGGTTCCACTGTATTTAGTAGTTCTCCTGATTGTTGGCAATGACCATCTAAGTTTATTTGAGTGGTGGTCTGTTGTGAGGCAGGGCATTTTGCTTCTGCTTACCGTATTTATTCGAATGTAGGCCGGCCCCGATTCTAAGCCGACCCCCGAAAGTCCGAAGGCGCGAAAAAAAAAAAAAAAAACTTACTCGAATGTAGGCCGAACAAAAAGGCGGTCAGCGTTCACAAAAAGGAAACACGTTTATTGAACATGAAGACGCGGTGCTGGAACTCAATCAGTTTCTCTTGAAAATCACCAGGCAACTTCTGGACGATTGAGGTTCGACGACGGAGGCTAAAGCCGAAGTGCTTTATGAATTTCTGTAGCCAGCCCCGACTGGCTTTGAAGTGTGCCCGCGATAAGCCTCGTTCCCTTAAAAGCTCCCTTGCTTTTGCCTGGAGCACTTCCGTCGTTACTGGAAGGGCAGCTGCTCGCTGCGTCCGAACGAAGTCAGCAAATGCCATCTCCATTTCATGGTGACGGCCTTCTCGTGGTCCGGTGAATGCCAACCTCGTTGCGGCGCACGCAAATATCCTCCTCCCGTTGCGTCCTCCAACGACGGACATTTTTTTCATCCACGCCGAAGTCCCGCCCGGCTTGAACGTTCGACGACAACTCCGCGGCTAAAACAACTTTTCTTTTAAAAGCGGCACTATAATGGCACCGCTTCTTTTTGCGCTGTCAAAACCAAACGCCACACCGCACGCAGGCCACTGTCATAGAGTTCCTCTATGGCCACTGTCCTCACAATTCAAAATGCGGCCTATGCCCTAAGTGGCTACTGGTCGTCTATAATGGCTACAATACGTCTTTTTTTCTGGGTGGCGCTAGCGGCGCGCCACTTCACGGAAATTGGCGCGTATTTCAAATCCTCGAATCCAAGCCGACCCTGTGGTTTGATATATTTATTTATTTATTCAAAAATACCCTAAAGGCCCTCAAGGGGGGGTATTACATAGGGGGCAGGATACATTGAGAAGAAAAAAAAAAAAGACTACTATCAGCACGTTAATATGCAAACAAATATACCAAAGTGGGTGTGAGGCAAAAAAAAAGAAGCAAGGAAAGAAGGAAAACAAAACCAAAAATCTTGAAGGAACTCGAGAACCTATAAAATCACTTTTTAGTAAAATTACGACATACGAATAAGTGTGTAAAAAGTTCTTGGAATTTGGTCATCTGTAAAATTTTACAATGTGAGATGGTAGGAAGATGTTGCCATTCCAATCCACATTGTGTTGCGAGGTAGAAGGGATTGGAATATTTGGAAGTGTGGCATTTCACACTTCTTTTAAGGCATATCCCCGTCGGGGAAAGATGGTCCGTGTCAAAGAAAAGAAATCAGGATGAAGTGATCAGTGATAGAATCAGTATTTCAAAAAAACTATCGGCTTAGATTCGAATAAATACGGTAATAAGAGCCGTGGTTCTTGTGTTTCAGGCTGCAGAAGTTCAAGCTCACCATCGCCAACACGGTGATCACCCAAGAGAACAGCAGCCTCAACACCATGGGCACCGACCAGCTGCTCGACCTGTTCACCCTCAGCTCGGACCGGCGAGGCAAATCCGAGCCGATAGAAGCCGGCCACAGTCTGCTGGGGGGGCCCTCGTCCTCACGGGCCGGCATGAAGGGGGTGCTGGAGAACCTGCCCGAGCTGTGGGACTCGTCCAAGTACGACTCAGAGTACGACTTGGGCAGCTTTCTGAGCACGCTCAAGCCAAAGTGATGCCGTCCGCGCGTCTGTGGTTCACCCATGTGCATTTCGAGCGCCTTCCAAGCAACCGCGGTTGCATGCCTTGACGGCGCAGGTTCGGCAAGGTGACGTGCGTGAAAGTGTGGCGTTGTGTGAGTGGTGCAGAGTCGTGCTTGCCAGTCCAGGCAGGAGGTGAGACAAAGGGACTTGAAGCCACTGTGGTAATCCTGTTCGAATGGACACGTTTTGTGCTGGGACAACTTATAAAAAAAACGTTTTTTTTTTTTTTTTCATCTTGGTCATGTGCGAGCAAGTAGTGAAGGTGTTCTTTCAACGCCGTTCAACGCTGCATTTGTTGCTACCATCGGACTAAGTGTTGTTGGTATATTATTCATCTGAAAGCTACTTCTAGTGCAAGCACAATGCACTGTGACGTGTGTCTGGATCCCAACCTGGCTGCCATAGTTCGCCTGTAGCAGTGAGGTGACAAGGTTGCCAAGCTTCTTGTTTAGGCATCTGCTAACTGTGGGTGCGAGGGTGTCTCTTGCTGTGAGGATGCCACATCGTTGCATGTAATGTAAGGATGTTTCCATCATCATGTGGGGCGAGAGATAAGGGCGTCCCATCATCGTGTGGAAGGTGGCGTAAAAAGGACTTCACCAGTGTTCAAATGTGTTCCAGTCTGAGACTGTATTTTATTGAAGCGCTGCCGGTCTAACTGGCGGTAGAAAGTCTCAACAAGGTTTTTTTTTCCAGACCTGCTCTGATGTAAAGTCGGCAGCGTAGGCTACTTTGCGATGGTTGACCTCATCGGAGTGATTTTATCCGAAGCCATACATATTTCTTAAGGGAGAGCACCAAGGGAGGTTTTTAAGTGCATCTGTGGGGTGTGTCAGGTCCCCTAGAAGCGTGTAGGTGGCTCGTTAGAGGTGAACTTTTCTCTGGCGTAGACTTCTGGCTTGTAGCTTGTGAGATGGCTGACTACTTCCTCTAAGTGGCAAATAAGTATGTTTTTATAGAATACAGTTGGGTTTTATAGGAGTCACTACAACTTTGTTGCGGTATTGTACAAGATGTAGGCCGGAGTTTCAATAATTGCAAAGCTACCATGAAAGGCGTAAAGACAAGGCCTTGTGGTGTACCTGGAAGCTCTTGCGATAGCCCACTGTTGTAGCTTCTAAAGAAGCTCGAATAATTCTATTGGGCTTAACTTTTAGCCGTGCCCAGAGAGCGCGCTCAGTGAGAGTTCCCATTTCATAACATATGTTTGCTTAGCTGATTCCAAAGGTGCTGTTTTCTTTTTTTGTGAAAAAAAGGAATGGCAAACTGTGGGTTGCCCTTTTAGAAAGTATGGCCCACATGATTGCTAATATATGCTAAATTTTTGCTAGCACAATATGAAAAGCAATCTATCCATCTTTTGGCTGATAAGGGGTTCAGCCAGTCCAATACTGCAAATGTTGCACCGGTTTCGAGATGTCGTCAGGCTTCTTATGGCGATGTCAGTGTATGTGTATGAAGAGCCTGTTTCAGAAGTACAGGCAACGAATACACACGGCCATATATACTCATTGTCTGACCTCTGAAACCATTTGTCTGCTCAGATGAGGACACCTTTGGGTGCCACAAATGTTTACTAAAGTGTTCAGAGGCGTTCTCTTTCTGTGTGTCTCCGTCATTAGCATGTCATGTCTGCATGTTTTCTGGTTTTTTTCTCTTCTCCGAAACTTTCCCCGTTTTTCACTCTCTACCGTCACCACTTTGTGTCCCTCGTGTTCCCGCCTGTGTCGCTTCAGCCTGTATTGCGAGATGGTCACACTTAAACAAAGCTGAGGCTATGCAGTGGCACTGTGCGGCTCTTAATGCAGGAAGTTAAATTCAAGTTTTGTGAGCTGCTGCGGGGAAAAGAGACGGATGACATATGGGCACTCCCGACGACTAGTGGGAAAGTTAAACCTCCCCTCCTAAAGAGTTGGAAATTGGGAGCGGTGGGTGATGGCGTTTCCTCAACGGAGGTCGTGATGCCATAGGCATTTGCCTTTCTTTGGCTGGTGATGTTGCCTTCCATGCCTCTGGCAAACATGTTGGCATAGGACGGTAATGCCCTACAACTGGAACTTGTGTTTTGTGCTGAATAAAGCATTGCTCCGGTTCTAGTGAAGTTTTGAGGTTCCTTTTTTACTGCAAACAGATTGTGGCAGTCCACAAAGCTGCATTTGTTCGCACCTGGTTTTTCGCTGTGCCTGAGTGCTCTGGTAAGCCTAAGGAATCCTCAATTTATTCTGTATCGCATCTACAAGGCTGTAGAACTATTCTCTTGCATTGATGCTGCCTACACGAAACGTAAGACTGGCAAGGAGTGTCCAGGGAACACCAAAGACAGCCAGAAAGTTTAAGTCGAAATTTCTGCCTTCCCAAAGCCCTTTTAAGTGTTTGTTTCCCATATGTTTTTACACAGTGCCACTTGTGATGTTGCAGTTATAAAATCTGATTATTTGGGGCGTGTTTAAATGTTTTTGGAACAGTAACAAGAAATGTGCACTTCTTATGTTTATCTAGAAATTTTGATGGGCATGCGTTGTGATGCCCTCTCCCTTTGCAGTGCCTTTTCCTGCTTCATACCAAGATCTCCTCCCCTGAATGCACTATATGCACAGTGCAAGGACTTGACCGGAACAATGTATTCAATGTTCTGCCAAATCCTATTGATGGACACCAGAGGAATGCTTACATACACACAAACCAGGCTGGTTTCAAGTTCTAGACACTTGTAACCAGGCCATGAAAGGCTTAAGAACCTGTATATGGTATTAAGTGGCGAACACAGTGTTTACAAGCCACTTCGCTCTTATTGGCATTTGTTGAGCCCCAGGGTTCATCACTTCAATGCCTTCTGCTGCTTTACTACACTGCAGCAACACCGTGAATTGATGCGACGTCATAACCTGAAAGAGCACCACTCGCCAAATCTTCATCACTGGTGACGTCGCTGTCGAGTAACGACAATACCAGCTCCCTTGCCCTGCAACACTTTTCAGCCAGTGACCTTGCAGTGTCCATGTGGTGGCTTTAGGAGTAGCCCTTCTCTACCTGCACAAATTCACTTGGCCACCTGACAGACAGGGTGTGTTACCAGGGGTGAGACAGCTGGCGGGGCATATTGCGCACTTTTATACAATTCTGCTTTCGGGCTGCGCCAGTCGGCTCCAAAAAGCTTGGAATTGCCGAAAGCGCAAACTCTGCTCCTCAAAACAGTCGAGACCAAGATTTTAACGCTGCCGGCCCACTGCCGTCAGTTTTAGTGGGGAAAAATGCTTACTTACGGTATAATTTTCCAGCACCGCCTGTTTGTAAAGTTTAATTGATTGGTAATACTGAACAAACACCTGCATAAAATTGTCCCCAAGATAGTTTTTTTAGATGGTTTTTTCGAAGGTTCATCATCATGTCGTGTTGCACATGTTATATTTCTGTGAGTTTTTGTAAGTTTTCTCATGAAAACAATTGCAAGTCCTGCAGAAAAATACGTATGTGACTCATGGCAGACACAAACTACTGTGAAAATTGATGAAAGGACGGCAATTTTGGAGCGCCGTAATAGCTCCATAAGCGACATTTACTGGGCGCCGCCATCTTGGTGGCGGTGAATATTGGAAAAACATGCCTTGGCAAGCACTGCTCTTGTTTCAGGACAGAGTGCTCTTCGCCGATTTCTACTGTGGTTTTGGTCATGGGGGTGGCTGGGTGTACATTCAGTCGTTTGAATCTGTTGAGGGGAATTGCGTGACTCGAAAACGGGAGTTCAACTCACAATAATCCAAACAACGTGAATTCGCCGTGTTTCGGCCTCTGTGAGAGGCGCGGTGCGTCTTGAAGTAAATTTTCGGACTCACTTGCGGTGTTCTAATAAAAAACGCTGAGCTATTTCTGGTGCCTTTGACAGCGATGTTGCAAGTGTGCGGAAATGGTACATCGCACGCATGAGTTGGCGGCTCTACAACAACATCGGCCGCAAAATGTTCAAGCAGTGGCGCATAGCGGAATTGCCTATTATTTCACGCTGTAAAATAATGGTTTATCTACTGAAGTGAAATTTAAGCCAAGAGGAGGTTGGCTAAACATACCAACTTTATTCAAATTGCGATTGTAGTCAATGCGCACCTTGGGGATTCAAATGAGAGGGCTGGTGGGGGGCAAACATTGTCACGTCGCTTTGCGCAACTTTTGCAATGCCTCTACAATGGTGTGTAAAGCCGAGTCTGGAATTACAAAAATAATAATTTAAGCATTCACATGATAATAAAAATGCCTTAAAAATGCCTTACGATTGCTTAGTTTTTCGATTCAATTTTTTCAACGGCACTCCATGCTATCTATGCATAAGCCGAAGAATTTTTAAATGGAACAAGGTAGCGCAGTTCTTGCCTTGTGATACTTTTAAAAAAAAATTTAGGAAAGGCTGTTATCAGTGTTATGTATTCGTTCAAAACCCTTAAACAGTGGCCCCCCCCCCCCCCCCCGAGTGCCAAAATTTGCTTTGTTTAGGCTCCTAAGGTGACAGAATAAATGTCTGCTTCTGTCCAAAATAGAGACTTCGCTGGCTCCGAAAACTGCTCCCAATCTGATTCAGCTGTCTCAACCCTGCATGTGATACATACTTTTGGACCATCTTGAAGCCCATGCACTCTCCTTGCTCTTCCCTCCGTGGACGAACACTGGTGACAGTTGCTCGAACTGGGTGTCTTTCCCAATCTCATGAGGGTGCACAAGAACAGTTGGGTAGCCCTTCCGCTGTAAAAAACAATGGGGTTGTTTGTGCGCAAGGCACAATGTGATTCTAAGCAAAGATGTTTGCTGAACTGCTTTGTCGTATGTAGGCGCAAGGTTACGTTTATTATAGTACTTTAGTGGTCACCACACACCTGTTGGATTCAGCATTTACATGACCAGTGAGGAGCCAGTGAGCATTGCTAAGCCCTGCTGAGGACAGGTTATTGCATACCTTATTCGCATATACATTCATGCTACACATCATTGAGTTCTAATGCTCCTTTGTAGCTCGCAGCTAACCAAGACGGGGTAATGCATTCTAGGAAAACAAAGAACTGATATTGACTACGTCTCTGGTTTTTATGGCTACAGAAAGCTTAGCCTCTTTAGCACCAACAAATGGTGAGCTCTAGTTCAACATCAGCGTGATAAATGAGGAGGGTGTGAAAAAAGCATGATATGGTGTTAACATTGTCCCACCAAAACATCAAACAGCTGATTACACCTCATAGATTTCTACATTGCAGCCGTGTCACGTTTATTCATATAAAAGTGCTTCAGGCTAAACACAATCGGAATTCACGGGAAAATTCCTCTGCTGGTGAACTGCAGACCAAGAAAGAGTTACTGAAAGTGAATGTCGTGAAATAATTAGTTAAACCATTTCTAATGAGGAACAAAGCAAAGCCCTTTTGATGCACACCCTTGCATATCTACTCGCAGATCTATGAAAATAAACATATATGCTTCTCATATGTTTACATGTGTGTGTATAAATGCCTGCATGTGCAAATGTGTTTATTGACAACACATCAGCATGCAGCGCCCACTGCTTGCTGTTTTTGTAGGGACAACGTAAAGCAGATTAACAAACCTCAGCTCTTTATATCATTACGAGGAATGTTTAGGCAACAGGTGCTGCCTTTGAAGTCTTTAAAACGAGTGCTTCTAGAAAAGTGTGGAGTTCATCCTCCTGTGAACATAGGATCGCAGTAAATTGGACATAAATTGGACATTCCAAAGCTGACCGGGGACGCTCCTGGTCGCAGTAAGTGGGATGTGGCAAAGGTCATGCAACTAGGCTGCCCAACCAGTGGTGCAACCATGGCAGCAGAGCCTGAAACGGAAGCCAGGAAGCCCAGACGGGAGCCGGGGGTGGAGGGCATGACACCAGTTTTCTCACTCTCATCTTGGTGATGAAGGTTGTCCCGATGAACTAAAAAAATTAGACAAGGGAGGTGTTGACGCATTTAGAAAATCAAAGCACGAGTGATTCTCGCACGTGCCGGCACCTTACTGCGCAGTCCACAACGCATTGTTTTTGGCGGTCCCATCTCCCCGCGAGGGGGACTCGAGTAAATGCGTTGCATAGGGGGTGGGTGTATTGCGTTAACATTTAGTGTTTGGGGAGTTGGTGGTAGTGAATGCGTTGTATCAGCAGCTTCTTGACGTAGTTTGAATGAGTCAGGGATATAAGGCGCGTTCGTAGCCTCCCATTCTGTGTCTGCTTTGTGGCGCAATGGGTAGAGCACCATGTACATTGTGTTCCGCCCGCAGGGTCGAGGGATCGAAACCAGACGCCGGATAGCATTTTTTTTTTTATATAGTGTAGGGGGAGGGGTGCGGACTACGACTACGGACGTCAACGCGGGTGACATCGTGAGTTACTGAAATGCTCTGCATTTAATAAAAAAAAAAAAAAAGACGGACTAACCAAACAAACCCCTAAGAAATTATTACTAACCCCAAACCCTAAGTGAAACTAAATATCATTACAATAAAGTTTCTACGAAGTCCAACTTGAGAAATTCCTATCCCACCATTTTTAAATCCCCTCACAAGATGTAAAATGCCTCGAAGCACTTGTGACTCATTACATGCTTTGAAAGCAAAAGCCTGGCAATACTTGTCACAGCCTTCTTTACAGCTACACAATGGTTCTGGTTTTTTTTTGTACTTTTGTTTCTTTGTATTCTGGCACGAATTACTTTGACAGGCAGAGGGCGACACTCCAAACCACAGTCCCCCCATAAACTGTCCTCCACGGCCTGGTGCACTTATTCTAGTCACGTGCCATCATGCCCACCTGTCATGCGATATGTCAACAACACATGCAGGAGGCTAACGCTTCCAGTACGACGTGCTAAAGTATACATAACGGTCAAGTGCACTACCACTGTGCTAATCTGGCACCCTGCCAGAATGCGAGGAGGATTGGCCCAGTGTGTGCCACGTGACAGGTGAACGTAACGGCATGTGATTAGAACGGTGCATCTGGAGGAAAACTGCGACTGTGCAGAAGCTGTCATGTGAATTGTGGCCAGTGTGCCTGTCGAAATAATTTGCATCAAAAGACAAAGCTCAAACACAATGTTGCAGTAAAAGTCTGATATAATTGCTATTTGCCTGCGAAGCACGTAAGCGGATTTTCATTCCCAAGGAATTTTTCTCTCTTCATAGCAACGGCCACCTTCTGCACTGGACAACAGCAACACCACCAGTTTTTCGCATAATGAAGCACTTAAGGGGGCACGAATGATTTGTAAGCATTGTGGCATTAATAGAGCAAATTGTAGTCTGGAGTCCCTAGGCCATGTTTTGACCACTTTTGCTGCGTTTACGCGACTTTATTCACTGGAAAAATCAATTAGAGAATGCTGTTCTCCTCTCTGCGTCCTCTTTGCCGATTTCCTATGACATTTGGTATGATGTAAAAATGACATGGGCTTGACTGCATGGCTCGCCGACTCTACGACAGAATCAGTCGGCCTAGCGCGCGCCCCCTGCCCTGCCTGCATGAAACTGTGCCAGCGGGAGTTGTGTCCTAGCTTTTTGCGCTGGCTTTAATTTCGGATACTGGAGCTGTTTTGCATCGTTTAGAACGCGTAATTTTTTTCTTACACGGCTGGAGCCTTTCTGCGCCATTTCGAACGCGCCATTGTTTTCTTGCGCGGCTGGAGCCTTTCTGCGGCATTTCGAATGCGCCATTTTTTTCTTGCGCGGCCACTTTTCTAGCTTACTATCATAACAACCTGCCCAACGAAAGGAACACAGATTTTGCCTGAAATGTACGTGCAGTTTTCTTTGCGCTAAATAACGGGAAGATGTATGACAAGCGCCAGCGGTTCACAAGGTTTGAACGGTTATGACTTTGGTTTTCGAAGCCTCAGCGTGACTCCCTGACCCCGGTACAGGCTCTACTTGGGTCCGTTATCTCGCTGCGCCGCCTGATTGCGGCAGTCGCATGGACCGTTAGCGAGCTAAGACGGCAAGGCGAGCCCATAAAGTGCTCTGCGCTTAAAAAAGAAAACGGCCCAAAGGGAACGCGGAAAGTCAGATGGCTCAGTACGGGAACGATGCTGCGGCGCAGGACATCGCAGCAGCAGACGACTCGCTCAACCAGATGTTCTTGCACACGTCACCGAGAAGCGAGGCATCATGGGAAGTCACGTTCGCGTGTGGTGAGGATCGAGGTAGAGTGAACTAGAATAGTATTCTAGTTCACTCTAATCGAGGTGAACGAAACGAGGGATAATCACGGCGCTGGTGATAATGCGATGTTTTGAGTTGCAATAACTCCACTAATGCTCATCACTTCAACAAAATTCTTGATGGAGGTAATTACTAGAACATTGATTTACCTGAAAATGTGAACACCCATCGTTAAGTTCGGGCACCTCACTTAATCGCTGAGCAACTACATATCGTTCGTTATGTATAGTGCGTTCCCCTGTATAGTGTTTGTTGTTGTTGTTGCTCTTCTTCTTCTAGTGGAACATACCCACGTGGGGGATTGGCCAAGAAACGGGGTTTCATGCCGGCCGAGCTTACTTGGGCGCGAGGAGTGTGAGGAGAAACCGCGGAAGCTTCTTTTTTGCTCGCCGCGCTTTTGTGTTCACCCGACGGGCGGGCCTGGAGAGGATGTTAGCTTTCGAAGGAGGGTTTCCTTTCGTTCGTTTGAAAAACTGGCGGAGGGGGACCATTGACATTTTAGCGACCGCGATTACCGCCATGAGAATGCCCGAAGCGGACAGGAGCTGGAAGTCAGTAAAGGGGTCAAAGGTAGGTATACGGCACCCGACAATACCAGGGTTACACAGCTCAAAGGTACTGGGTGAAGTTTCCATTCGCTACACGTCTGGACGTGGCGACTCGGTGGCTGGGATGCGTCATTGGGCAGGTGACCAAGCATTGTTATGCACTCGACGTGTTTACAATGCAAATGAATTTTGACGGCGTGGGGCACAATCATAGGCGTGCAGGGTATTGACGAGCCGCCCGACAACCGATGGCCTGAGGTCGAGCGCAAGGTTCGGC
The DNA here is from genome assembly GCA_013339765.2 of Haemaphysalis longicornis. Taxonomy (NCBI): domain Eukaryota; kingdom Metazoa; phylum Arthropoda; class Arachnida; order Ixodida; family Ixodidae; genus Haemaphysalis; species Haemaphysalis longicornis. The sequence goes on along the minus strand of JABSTR010003396.1, from coordinate 12,354 downwards.
AACGCTGATTACTCTGTTTTCAGTTGGCGCCACGTGGCTGGTCTTGAAGAAAAAAATCGAGTATAACAGGCAGTGTGATAAGCGAATAACAAAAATCGGGGGCGGCTGTCTGCTCTTGGAACAGCCTAGCAGACGACGGCAGCAGCGGCCTTTGCTTAGTGCGCATGTGGCTACTCTCGCCGAGTTTGCCGTATCACTCCATCATACGGTGCTGATCGACCGAACGGTCGACGCTCCTGTGATATTGGTAAAAAATTGGGTGGGTGTACATATAGTACATTTTGCGTTTGCTTGGAGTAGACCGTCGTCGGCTACGTGCCGTCGGCCAACGAGCCAGCGAGTCATCATTTCAGCAATCATCTCTCCGATCATCGGCCGACCGATCCACCTTTTTCGAACTCCCATGTATCGACAAAACCTCTTTCAGGGCCCCTTTCAGCCGACATATGCGCGTGGGCATTCGTAATCGATCTAAAAACGCAACACACCAGATGCCAAAGCCCAAATGGACTTCAATTTCTTAAGCGAGAAAAACGGCCCCCGTAATCATTTTTCCCTCCAACTAAAAATAAAAAGCAGTGTCACAGATTTTTCTCAGCTGTCGCGGACACAAAACTGGTATTGCACACTGGACATAACGCAATGCATGCACAATGGCTTCCACTTGGCGACGTATGAATAGAAACGCGGTTGCAACGTCCAGCCTTAAAAAATGCCTCAAGCAACACAAACCTGCCATTTTTATTGTGCTTATACAGAAACTCGAAGGTGAGGGCTCGAGTGTCATTGCTTACCTCGCGAGCTGCGCGCTAACGTCAATAGGCGGAAGAACAGCACTGGAATTTACTTGAAATTCGCCGCTACACAATTAAGCGGCATTATTCCGAAGCTGTAGCCACGGGAGCAAAGAATAACGGCGTTTGTCATATACGAAGGCATATTGAATAAGGCATAAATGAGACACAAAATATTTCTTAAAATATGAAAGCATGTAAACGTTCTCCGATAGTATTAAGCGATACGAACTCAGTGGCAGTGTAAAACATGGCAAGAATAGCTCTATTTAGCCTTCTGCGGATTCTCGTCTTCTGCACGTTAATCATCGCAACGAAAGAGCAAGCCGAAGAATTTACGTGGGGCGGTATGAGCGGGCCGAGTAATATACCTGGGCCTGGAGAAGTTGCGAATTTCACACAACCTTTCGGTGAGTGAGGACAATTTTTTATGTTAAATTGGCTGTCTGGTAGCTGAATTGAATTTACTGTAAATCGAAAATTGTAAGTTAAATCAGCAGAAAAGAAACGAAGCTGAGAGAATTAGTTTAGTGTAATTAGTTCTCTAAATATCTACCTTGTCCCCATTATTCAGGCGTATGACGGAAGCTTGGAACCAACACATAGTCCGAAAAAGCCCTGTCCATTGTGTGTGAGTTGGGGGGGGGGGCATGAAGGCAATTAGAGCATCGTAATAACGCAGGCAACGTGAGCAGGCAGCACAATTATCATCTTGATTCATGAATGATTAACTCGTAACACAAATAGGCACAAAGGGGGGAAATGTCCCAAGGTCCCATACTTCGTAAAATACGAGACCTTTAGGTGCACGTCGCTGCAAAAAAATATATATAATGGTCGCTTGTCTACTTACTTCACTGCAAATGCCGTCGAAAAATAATAGTTTCCTGATGTCCCTGCCACGTAAGTTACTTTTTTCTCTACCATTTCAGCCGTCATACTTTTTTTTTACTCCTCCACTGAAAAGTACAATGGAGGTATACATTTCCGTCAATACAGTGGTTTAACATGCGCAGGTAGCTCTGCAGGGACCACGTGTTTTGGCTAGATTTTGAGAGGGAGCTTTTAAACTTAAAAAAATTACACCATCTTCCCACGTGGGAACCCTGAGGGGGTGCAAAGCCGTGCAGTAGTAGCGTGTTAATTGGTTGTTAGAGTAAAGACACGTGTATTAGCGTATTAAATGTCTTCTTTATTTATCGAGTAGTGGGGAACGTTTTGCGGCTTCTCGTTCTCGAAGCGAGGAATCCGCTGTTCGACGCTGGCGTTTCGAAGCGTTGTCACGTTGCCGAACGCAGCGTCCATTGTCACCTCATCGGACGGCGCAGCGTTGTCTCGACCGAAAGCAGCAACTGAAGGGAGCAGCGCCGCGGACCTGGTTATCTGGAGTGGAGAGGAGGAGGGGAGAGGAGGAGCAGCGCGCACAGGTGGTGTGGAGAGGGGGAGGGGAGAGAGAGCGGCGTTATCACAGCTGTTGTGGAGAGGAGGAGAGGTGTGGACGCCGGACGACGGAGCCTCGACTAAGAGATGCTTTGCATCTGAAATAAGATGCGCCTCTGCGCTCTGTATACAGATGTAACGAGCTGCCGGTGTTTGCCGTTGCCAGTTTGTCGCTGCTCCACCAACACCACCGCTGCCCCTGCTTAGGCTGTGCTTGACGCAGTAGCTCGCTGCGCGCGTGCCCTGCTGCGAGAGAATTTTAGGGGCGAAGCACCTTAAAGGCTTGCCCGGCGTCGGGCGTCCGTGCTCACGGCACAGCACCGTGTAAATCGAAACATCTGTGAACAAAAGGCTCACAAAAGGTTAACAAGAACAAAAAAAAAGGTTTACGAAAGGTTCGAGAGAGAGAGAGAGAGGGAGAGAGAGGTTTCGCGTGGCTTCTGAAGAGCCGTGCTGCGCATGCGCGAGGAGCATTGGATTGAATTGGATTTGGATTGGATTGGATTGGAATTGTACATACTGTACATACGAGTTGCCACTAATTTATATGCGCGAGTGGGCAATGTCACGGGTGATTTACGGTAAGAACGATCCCCAGTGCTTCGCCCACTCGTCATGGTTCACTTCGTGGAGATACGTGAATTTTTCTTCACTCCCCTACCACCCCCCCTTCCCGCATGCTTTCCCACACACCAGTGCCGGTGTATGCGAGAGGGTTGCTACGTCATCTATAAACGCAGAAAATCTCTTTCCGCTAACTTCTGACTCTTCTTCGACCTGGTTTTAATACGTAGCCTACTTTGGCGAGTACCGCCACAGCCCGGACACTGTAACGGCCTGCCTGTCCACAAGAACGCAGAACTCGCTTAAGTAACACATTTAATCATTATAATAGCGAAATTGGAGATAATTGGCGGGGCAGGATTTCGTAAAAACAAATAAGAAGGATAAAAAATACCGAAAATGGCGAATCGTGTAACGCCCTGCATTTCAACCAATATGCAGATTTGGCGTAATTAACACCTTTAATCGTTGTATTAGCGTAATTCGGGATAACTGATGGAGCAGAACTTTCATAAACAAAAAATGTAGAAATAGGGAAAATGACGAACCATGTAACATTTCCATTCTCTTCCGTTTCCAAAAAAAAATGCAGATTTTCTGCAATCGGTATAATTGCGTAAATGGAGGTAAAGGTCGGGAGAATAAAAACAAAAAAAAAAATGCCTTAAAGATCTCACCCTGAGCAAGGCATAAGAACTGATTGATTGATTGTTGTGGGGTTTAACGCGCCGACGCAAAGGCGAAGGCGCGCAAGTGAGGGCTCCGGAAAATTTTGAACCTGCTTTAACTGCGCCGAAACTCGAACACACGAGCGTTTTTGCTTTTCGCCTCCATCAGAAAGCGGCCGCCGCGGCGGTGAATCGAACCCGCACTCGTGCTCAGCAGCGCAACGCCTAGACAGCCACCGCGGCGGGTGGCATAAGAATGCTAAACATTAGTAGACAATTCTCTGAATTTCTCCAAATTTTTTTTACTTTTTTCGCGCATGCGCATAACGTAGGGCGGGTGAGGTTTCTGCGTGCACGGGGCTCCGAGATTGTCCTTCCGCCTAACCATATCTTCGATTTAAAACGCGTTTTTGGATAGGTTGCCTGTCTGCGAGGATTATATGGTTGGTACTTGTTCTACAGCAAATCTGCATATGTCTAATCCTCCATGGAGTGAGTTCTCGCGCACGTGTGAACGAGAACTCGGGGACTTGGTTCTCCATCCGGCGGTCGTTATTATTTACTCTTGCTGGCGACCTACGCTGCTCGTCGGGAGGTGGTGGCTCCGCCTCGTACGCACTTGGGTGCCTTGATGCAAGCGCGGCGGCGCGGTGCTGGCATTGACGCACCCTAGTGCGCAAGTCTCCGGACTGATAAGGCGAGTTGCAAACCGACAACTCGCAAGTCGGAATGAGAAAACGAGATACTTTGAAGCTGTTGCGCAGCTCGGTAACCTACAGCAGGGTAACCTACTAGTCTGCTCTATCAGCACATCGACATTTACGAAGAGCAACAGGCCGAAATGATTTTAATAAAATCGTACAAGATGGCGCTAGGGCTACCGCAGCAGAGGCCGTTGGAGCCCTGGACCAAGGGAACCACCCCTGCTGACCGGGAATGTATGTGCCGTAGCATGGGGAAATGTAGCCCAAACACGCAAAAAAACAAAAACACTATAAAAAAATTACTGGCACCGCCAAGTAGCAAAATAGGAGTGAGACTTAAAGGGGGCCTTTTGTAAAATTTACAAAAGGCCTGTATTGTCCTGGTAGAGGAATTATTGCCCGCCGACCTCTCCCCCCTTGCTGATTTCCTCCTCCCTCTCTGCTTTTTTCAAGCTGGAAAAAAAAGACTCGCGACGCTACTTCCGTTCTCCGCTATAATTCCTGCGCCTAGGCAGTCAATTACCCGCCTTTGCCTCTCGCGCAGGAAAGGGGAAGAGCAGCCAGAAGCCGGCACCACCAGGAGGGGGGGCGCCTCGCCGTTGTGTCAGCCGCGGTCGGCTCCGCAGCGGCGCGCTCACCTGGATCTTCAAAAATTGTTTACAAATTATCCAACGTAGACTTGGAAATCCCCCGTCTAGGAGAGATATTCGTCGTGTTAAAGAGTAAGCTACGCCCACACGAGGAAACGGGGACACAGACGATGTACTCAACGAGCAGAGCGGCAGGCCTGTTCAAAGCCCTCGCATGAAGTGCAAGCGAGCAAGTGCAAGTGCAATATATGATAACGGCGTTCACGTGGTTTGGATTAGCGGCGAACGGAACAGCGTCTGTGGAGGGGGAGGGCGCTCCTTGGAGGCGGCGCATGAAACAAGAGTGAGGGGGAGAGGTAGTGAGAGAGATGACGCCACAGCCGCGCGTGCGGCCCTCCTCCTCCTTACTCTTCACCAGGCGCTCATCTCCGTTTTCTTTCTGCCGTCGCTGCTGCGTTCGGTCGTCTTTTGCTTTCACTCTTTGTATAGCCACGTGTGAGAATCCAAATGACGTCGCGCATGGGCAATCGTTTTGGGTGTTGTTTACAGCTTCGCAGTCCAACCACCTTCACAGCGTGGATTGGAGACAATTTTTTTTCTGGTTCTTCGATTTGACTTCACTTTCGCGGTCCTTCCATCTGTCAGAGTGGAAGAAAGTCTTTTAATTTTTTTTGCCTGGATCAGATTGATTACAAGTTAAGGCGTGAAGAACATTTCGGCCTAGTTTAGGTGCGTAATGGCATGCAAAAGTAAAAACAATTAAGAAAGACTTTTGAGGCTAATGCTTACAGGATGACTTTGAAGATTAGGTGGCCGAATGTATCACATCGCGAAAATACACTACTGATACACTTTAATTTTACATTATCATAGATACTACATATATAACACTCAAGTAAAAATAAAATGAGCATGAATGTTTTGGGGTTTCGCAAGAAGAGATTGGCGCCTCATTAAAGTGCTATAAGTTGTCAAGGATATGCATGTGTTGTGGGCGCCGCTGTGGAGCAGAGGCGGCCGCAGCGCCTTCTGTGATTGCGGTGGGGCTCCGCAAAAAAAACGCCGGTGACTGTGGGCTCTGGGTGGGGTCGAAGATTACTCTAATCTATGCAGCCGCTCGTTTGGCTTCCTAGGAAAGGGGCCGCCGTTGCTATAAAGCCACAGGACACTTCGCACCCAAGGTAATTAGGGCGCCTTTTCGCTGCTACACAACGCCGACTCCAACGTCGGCTTTTTCTGACATAGGGAACATAATGCTTTCCGTTTAAAAGGTCCGGCATTGGAGCGGCACTGGCTGCCGCTCTCAAGGATACAATGAAATTTACATAAATGGTCAGAAACAAGCTCAACACCACCGCTACGCTGTCTTAATTTTCACTTTTCAAATTTTATTTCGACCCATACACACACGCGCACGACACACGCACACACACACACACGCACGCACGCGCGCGCACACACACACACACACACACACACACACACACAACACACACACACCACAACACAGCACGCACACACACACACACACACACACACACACACACACACACACACACCACCACGCACACACACACACACACACACCACACACCACACACACCACACACACACACACACACCACACGCACACACACACACGCACACACAACACGCACGCACGCACGCACGCGCGCGCGCGCAAAAAGGCGTCAGTCTCCCTCTTCCACATCTTGCTTGGCTTCGCTAAATGGCTTTTCTTTATGTGTTCGTTGTTTTTTTTTTTAGTGTACTCCTCGGATCGATTTATTGTGTTCACTGTATAAACAGATTTTTTAGAGTAATTTGCTGTTGTGCCGTCTGTTTTCCGTGAAGTAGTTTAAGCATTTTTTTTTTTCAGATGGTCCTGGACACTCCGAACACAGGGGGTCGCACACATGATTGCATAGGGGCGTTTACTGCACACAGGACTCCAGACTACAGCTGGGCACGTCAATGGAAATGCCCTGGTTGCCCCCAGAATTATTATTAAGTTAAATATCGTCCGCCGCGTCGTCCGCAAGCAGCTGCGGGTGCGCGCGCCTCCTCTTCCCTAGCAACGGGGGGAATGCACTCTCCCCCTCCTCTCTCCGCCATGCATATTGATTTGCACACACGGCGGGCGCTACTCTCCTCCTCCTCTCCTCCGCTCAGTAGCCGCTCTCATTAAGCACCTCCAGCTCCTTTGTGGCGCGGGAGGGGTAGCGCGCGCCGTCGTCGAATGGCAGATTGGCGGACCGGGCAAAAAATGTATATCTTTCTTTGTAGTTGTGTGCGTGTGTTTAATGCCCTGGTTGCCCCCAGAATTATTATTTTTTCATAAAGCCTATAAAAACAAGCGTGTGTTCGAAGTTTATGATCAATTGATTCCTTAAAGAACAATTTTGTTTTGTTCGAATAAATTGGATTTTAAAATGTTGTTTATTATCGCATTGAGTGCTACCGTAGGCGGTGGGTGGACATTCTAGTCCATAGTCCACGCTGTGCTGCAGCGGACTGTGGCGCGCGTCACAAGAAACTCCTGATGTGCGGGCTAGCCACTGCGCAGCAAGCTCTCCCACTGCTTATGGGGTATGGTTGTGGGGCTGGGGAGTTGGTAAGGCACATCCAAACCAAATGAGTTGTATTCGGGGTGCCGTAGCAGTATGGAAGTTGGGGGGGGGGGGGGTGTATGCAGTTGGGGAAATCCAATGGAGGAAGTTGTGGCTCTGGTAAGTCTCGGTCTGGAGTCGTCGCCAAATGTGCGCGTCGGGCACAGCGATAGGGATGGATGTGGGGACGGTAGGGCCCTGTGGGAAGCTCGGCAGTGATTGATGAAGGATGTCGGAGTAGTTTTATGAGAGGGGTTGCAGAACCAGAGGACCGCTAAGTGTTCCGTCTTCTTCCCCTTCTGAAAATGCCCGGTGGGTAAGGTCGCTCATTCCCAGTTAGGGATATATGGGCTGGGATCCATACAGTCCGGCTCTGTGGCAATTCCGGTCGTTGATGGTGGATGGTCGCTACAAGGCCGATGGTATTCGCCTTTGCAAACCGTCCGCAAGGCTGTCTGTGAGTCGGTGAGCACGGTAACGTTGGAGGTCGGGGCGTGCACCACATCTAAGGCGATGGCCGCTTCTTCAGCTGTACATGCCGAGCCTGTAAGAAATGTTGCTGTTGCCAATGTTCAGCCATTCGTCCTGACTACCGCAGCCGCATATGTGCATGTCGGAAGCGGTAGCTAGCGGCGTCCATGTTGCATGCTTCGGGGTTTGTAGAATATCTCGCTGTAAGAAGCCGTGCGCGGTGTCGCCTGCGGCCAGCATTGTAAGTCAGGTGCATGTGTTTTGGAACTGGAAGTACCCGTATGGCAGCTCGTTGGATCGCTGTCATGTGCTGCATGGTGTCGATTGTTGGCGGGAGGGAGTAGCCCAAAGTGCTTAGCACATATCGCTTTGTAGCGTCAGTCGAAGTCGTTGATGCTGACTGTTGGTGTGGACTTCAATTAGTGCAGCCAGAGTGTTATGCAAGCCCAGCTGGAGGAGGCGGTAAGTTGATGTGAAGACTGGCAGGCCAAGAGCTGTTTTGTAGGCTTTGTGAATCGTTATATCTATTTTGTTGGCCTTTTTGGTCTTGAGAGCGCCGTATGGTGTCCCATAAGTTATTCTGCTGACTGGCATGACCTGAAGAATTCTGCATGTGTCCGCTTCTTTGAGTCCATGACGGCGAGAGCAGACGTGTTGAATAAGATGAGTGAGCTGGGCTACCGTCTTTTGAAGCCTAGGAAGCAATGGTGCCCCACTTCCATCATGGTGGTCGAAAATTCCCAGGATTTCGATCGTTTGCAGTGTGGGAACGACTGTACCTTATCGGATCTGGAGTCGGTGGAACCGGTCGCCCTCGGGACCGCGAGCGCATAATGAGTATGACAGATTTTGAAGGTGCGCACGTTAACCCTCACGTATGAAGGTATGCCAGTGTGCTGCCGATTCTCGTTGTAGCTGATCTTCCTGGTGGCCTGAGGACCTTTTGGGGATCCATAGTGTTAAATCGTCCGCGTACAGTGCGTGGGAGATATCCTCTATGGTCCTCAACTGGGCCGGTAAACCCCGATAGAGCGATGTTGAAAATCATAGGTGAAATCACCGAGCCTTGTGGGGTACCTTTGGCTAGTGTGCTGAACTTTCCAGAGGCATGGGGACCCAAGTGAATGGTATGTTGGCGGTGCGATCTGTAAGGAACGCACCAACATAGTCGTATGCGGTCGGCTCCACAATTGAGAATTTGCAACCGGCTGAGAATGGCTGCATGGGTGACATTAACAGACGCACCCTGTACGTCAAGTGCTAAAATGGAGCTAGGTTGGGTCTTCCTGAAATTGTTGACAATGAGATATTTTAGTTGTAAATGGACATCTTGGGTCGACAAATGGGGCCTAAAACCAAACTTTGTATGTGGAAGCATGTCTCTCTCCTCTAAGTAGGCGGTGAGCCTCCTTGTAACGAGGTGCTCGAACAACCAGCGGATGCGCGATGTTAGAGAGATAGGGCGCAGGTTTTCGATGGCGATGGGCTTGTTAGGCTTGGGTAAAAACTTTATTTAGGCATGTCGCCAGTGCGCTGGTACCGTTCCCTGAGCCCAGTGATGGTTGTAGCCCTCCAGTAACGACTCCTGGTGTTCGTCGAGGTTCCGTAGGAAACCGTAGGTTATCTGGTCGCGGCCTGGTGCCATCTTGCGGGTTACTTGGCTAAGACTTGTTCCAGTCGGTCTTAGTGAACGGGGCAACGAGAGTGGGATTTGGTGCAGCCGCCAAAAATTTAAATGTATCGCTAGTACGCAGGTGCGATCTTCCGTAATTCGGCCAGGGAAGTCCACCAGGAGGGCAACCCTGTCTCCCGGGTTGCCCTCGCCGTACACCGACACGGGCGCAAGGACTTGCCTGCATGTGCGGACTGTTTGGAACCAGAGGCGCTGGAGCGTTTACTCTGCCTCTGCCCCCATCCCGTGGCGCCTAGAACAGAGCTCCACCGAACACTCCAGTCGTCAAGGGCTTCCCAACGCTGGCATGAAGGACCTCCTGTTCCCGAATGGGCCTGCCGCCACCCAGCGGGAAGTCTTCGACTTGAAGACGTCACCAGAGGTCCTCTGGAATGTGAGGACTAAGCAGGCCTGAGTGCACATATTTAATAAAAGCTTTTCTCTCTCTCTCTCTCTTTCCTCTCTCCTCTCTCTCTCTCCTCTCTCTCTCTCTCTCTCTCTCTCTCTCTCTCTCTCCGGCCCACTGACGTTGCCTCCCGAGAAATCGAGACAGCCGCGAGCGAGCCGAACTGCCGCGGCCCCGCCACGTGCCCCCTTCGGTGCAGCGACGACGAAAGAAAAAAATAACGAACACACAAAGAAGACGGGGTGACTTAGGTGCGGAAGCGCGACCAAAAACGGCCTTCACCTGCCTAGGAAGCCGCGATATCGGCCGCCCGAACGAAAAAATCGGGGGCCTTGTCACACATAGCTCCTAGTTGCGCTTTGCTTCGCGAGCGCAATGTTTCTATAGGGTTTGCCGACCGGCGTCAGACCTCTGGTCTTCCTGCCTTAACAAAAGTTTACCCTTCCTCCTTTCACCCAGTTTTGGGCAAAATAAAGTTATCATCAATAAAAGTTTTTCAATCAATCAACCTTTTTCTTTCAACTTGTCGCATCGTGCGACCTTTTCTCCTACCAATTCTCATATTTGATAGTACGCCATTTCTTCATACAGATTTCTTCTGTTTCGAAATTATAGTTTCGTAAAGCGGGCACATTAGCCCCACCAAGATCCCGATCCTGGACAATCCTCCAAGTGGGTATGTGCCAAAACGAAATAGAGAAAACCACGACAACCATGCGCTTCAAAGGCACGGAAGCCGCGGGATTATGCTTAAGCTTGGGCGTCTAGCGCTGTTTCGGGTGGTAGTGCTAGGGGCACGGGCTAGGGGTAATGGGTATTTTTATTTACAAACGATACAAAGACGCCGTGTTACAGGAGGCCTGTTTCCAAACGCTTAGCTGCACAGCGCCCCCACGTGACAGGTGTCACGTCACTTCGCGCGCTACGCTGTTGTGCAACTGCTATAAAGGGCTCACCATTCGGCCTGTGTGGCCTGGAGGTGGAATTCTGGTTGCTCGCCCTGACAGCCTGTGTTCGAGCCCCAGCGGGTCTAGCCGTTGTTTTATTCTTTTATTGCACGATGTGTTGTAATATAAATTTTTCACACTACTTTTTTTCAGTAATGATCATTTGGTATCCTTGGGTCGCTTTCGATTCGGGGAGCAGTCTCTGACCACGTTGAATTAACGTTCTACATTTCGCGACGTGAAATCATACACGTCACGTTGGCGCTGTGCGGCGAAGCGCTTGGATATATGATACTCAGAGCGGGGATAAAGGAGGCACTTTCTTGATTGGAGTGCGGAGAAAGATATGGCACACGGTGTTTTGTTGACGGCGAAGAAAAATGCACGGAACCCTAGCTATACACAGCTTCGTTGTAATAACTCCTGCGTGGTGAACAGCCTGAAATCACGAACATTGAGCAGTGGAGATGCCATCGTGAAGACTACAGTGGACACGACTACGGAGCTCGAAACAGATGAGAGTATCGACAGGGTCGACAGTCGGCTCGCGCATCTCTTAGAAGCCAAACAATCCATACAGGAGCGATGGAAGAGGCAACGGACTAACCGGCGCCTGCGAAAGAAGGTCGCCGAGCTCAACAAGCAGATAGAGACACACTGCAGAGTGCTCTGCGCGCAGCAGTGGCACGCGGTCTGCAGCGAGGCCGACGGACAGATGCACAAGGGTAGGACATGGAACATGCTATGGCATTTGCTGGACGAGACCAAGACGAAGGGCTTCCATCACAACAACCTCGCCAAGACCCTTCACAGGGCCATCCGAGACCTATGGGAGGAAGAGGTGCGCAGGCGTCTAGATGCCAAGTACTTGCCACCTACCCCTACGGAACCGCATCCGGAGTACGGAGGCGCTGACAATAAGATACTGGACAGAGACATGAAGGTGTGGGATCCGGGCGGCCTTGCAGACCCTCAACGGCAGATCAGCGGCAGGCCCTGACAAGGTGACCAACAAGGCTCCCAAGAACTGAACGAACGCGGCAATAGAAGCGCTCACAGCGTTTCTGCGCAGGACAGCTCCTCGGCAATGAAAGACGACCAAGACGATCCTCATTCGGAAGCCGGCAAAGCCGCCCAGCAATAGAGCATCTCAGGCCAATCTTGCTCACGTCATGCGTGGGGAAGGTCCTTGAGCACGTCCTCATGAACAGATGGCAAGCGATACTTGGGAGACTCTGGGCTTTACCCAAACTCCATCATAGGATTCCGGCAGAAGCTCGGGACGCAGGGCGCCATGCTCTTGCTGAAACACGAGATTGTCGACGACGCACTGGTACCGAGACAACAGAGCCGTGCTGGGTCTCGATCTCCAGAGCGCCTTTGACAAAGTCCTCACTTCCGCCATTCTTTGCACAAATGCTCGACTGAACATGGGCCGGAGACGTACGCGTGCATCAGGGATTTCCCCACCGGACGGATCACAAAGATT
>JABSTR010003395.1:0-53419 GCA_013339765.2 Haemaphysalis longicornis | reverse complement strand
AGTGTGCACTCTTTTCGGTGACACTGAACTGGCGCTAGTCAGGCGAATTGCTGTTAGCCTGAGCCTACTATATGACCTTTTAAATGCTGTGGTGAACGGGCACCAATGGCCTGAACTTATCTTGAGCACGCATACACTCACTGACAGAAAAGAAAGCAACGAAAAAGGAGGGCGGCGTGTCTGATTGATGTCGCTGGGAATGGTGCCTTTCTGGCTTGGATTGGCCCGATTGGCTGGCCGGCCCATGAATCGAGGTCTTCTGAACGTTGCATAATGAGAGCTGCCCCTTCAGTTCGTAGTAGTGTGCACCTCTTTCGGTGACACTTGAACTGGCGCTAGTCAGGCGAATTTGCTTGTTCGCTGAGCCTACTATATGACCTTTTTAAATGCTGTGGTGAACGGGCACCAATGGCCTGAAATTATCTTGAGCACGCATACACTCACTGACAGAAAAGAAAGCAACGAAAAAGGAGGGCGGCGTGTCTGATTGATGTCGCTGGGAATGGTGCCTTCTGGCTTGGATTGGCCCGATTGGCTGGCCGGCCCATGAATCGAGGTCTTCTGAACGTTGCATAATGAGAGCTGCCCCTTCAGTTCGTAGTAGTGTGCACTCTTTTCGGTGACACTGAACTGGCGCTAGTCAGGCGAATTGCTGTTAGCCTGAGCCTACTATATGACCTTTTAAATGCTGTGGTGAACGGGCACCAATGGCCTGAACTTATCTTGAGCACGCATACACTCACTGACAGAAAAGAAAGCAACGAAAAAGGAGGGCGGCGTGTCTGATGATGTCGCTGGGAATGGTTGCCTTTCTGGCTTGGATTGGCCCGATTGGCTGGCCGGCCCATGAATCGAGGTCTTCTGAACGTTGCATAATGAGAGCTGCCCCTTCAGTTCGTAGTAGTGTGCACTCTTTTCGGTGACACTGAACTGGCGCTAGTCAGGCGAATTGCTGTTAGCCTGAGCCTACTATATGACCTTTTAAATGCTGTGGTGAACGGGCACCAATGGCCTGAACTTATCTTGAGCACGCATACACTCACTGACAGAAAAGAAAGCAACGAAAAAGGAGGGCGGCGTGTCTGATTGATGTCGCTGGGAATGGTGCCTTTCTGGCTTGGATTGGCCCGATTGGCTGGCCGGCCCATGAATCGAGGTCTTCTGAACGTTGCATAATGAGAGCTGCCCCTTCAGTTCGTAGTAGTGTGCACTCTTTTCGGTGACACTGAACTGGCGCTAGTCAGGCGAATTGCTGTTAGCCTGAGCCTACTATATGACCTTTTAAATGCTGTGGTGAACGGGCACCAATGGCCTGAACTTATCTTGAGCACGCATACACTCACTGACAGAAAAGAAAGCAACGAAAAAGGAGGGCGGCGTGTCTGATTGATGTCGCTGGGAATGGTGCCTTTCTGGCTTGGATTGGCCCCGATTGGCTGGCCGGCCCATGAATCGAGGTCTTCTGAACGTTGCATAATGAGAGCTGCCCCTTCAGTTCGTAGTAGTGTGCACTCTTTTCGGTGACACTGAACTGGCGCTAGTCAGGCGAATTGCTGTTAGCCTGAGCCTACTATATGACCTTTTAAATGCTGTGGTGAACGGGCACCAATGGCCTGAACTTATCTTGAGCACGCATACACTCACTGACAGAAAAGAAAGCAACGAAAAAGGAGGGCGGCGTGTCTGATTGATGTCGCTGGGAATGGTGCCTTTCTGGCTTGGATTGGCCCGATTGGCTGGCCGGCCCATGAATCGAGGTCTTCTGAACGTTGCATAATGAGAGCTGCCCCTTCAGTTCGTAGTAGTGTGCACTCTTTTCGGTGACACTGAACTGGCGCTAGTCAGGCGAATTGCTGTTAGCCTGAGCCTACTATATGACCTTTTAAATGCTGTGGTGAACGGGCACCAATGGCCTGAACTTATCTTGAGCACGCATACACTCACTGACAGAAAAGAAAGCAACGAAAAAGGAGGGCGGCGTGTCTGATTGATGTCGCTGGGAATGGTGCCTTTCTGGCTTGGATTGGCCCGATTGGCTGGCCGGCCCATGAATCGAGGTCTTCTGAACGTTGCATAATGAGAGCTGCCCCTTCAGTTCGTAGTAGTGTGCACTCTTTTCGTGACACTGAACTGGCGCTAGTCAGGCGAATTGCTGTTAGCCTGAGCCTACTATATGACCTTTTAAATGCTGTGGTGAACGGGCACCAATGGCCTGAACTTATCTTGAGCACGCATACACTCACTGACAGAAAAGAAAGCAACGAAAAAGGAGGGCGGCGTGTCTGATTGATGTCGCTGGGAATGGTGCCTTTCTGGCTTGGATTGGCCCGATTGGCTGGCCGGCCCATGAATCGAGGTCTTCTGAACGTTGCATAATGAGAGCTGCCCCTTCAGTTCGTAGTAGTGTGCACTCTTTTCGGTGACACTGAACTGGCGCTAGTCAGGCGAATTGCTGTTAGCCTGAGCCTACTATATGACCTTTTAATGCTGTGGTGAACGGGCACCAATGGCCTGAACTTATCTTGAGCACGCATACACTCACTGACAGAAAAGAAAGCAACGAAAAAGGAGGGCGGCGTGTCTGATTGATGTCGCTGGGAATGGTGCCTTTCTGGCTTGGATTGGCCCGATTGGCTGGCCGGCCCATGAATCGAGGTCTTCTGAACGTTGCATAATGAGAGCTGCCCCTTCAGTTCGTAGTAGTGTGCACTCTTTTCGGTGACACTGAACTGGCGCTAGTCAGGCGAATTGCTGTTAGCCTGAGCCTACTATATGACCTTTTAAATGCTGTGGTGAACGGGCACCAATGGCCTGAACTTATCTTGAGCACGCATACACTCACTGACAGAAAAGAAAGCAACGAAAAAGGAGGGCGGCGTGTCTGATTGATGTCGCTGGGAATGGTGCCTTTCTGGCTTGGATTGGCCCGATTGGCTGGCCGGCCCATGAATCGAGGTCTTCTGAACGTTGCATAATGAGAGCTGCCCCTTCAGTTCGTAGTAGTGTGCACTCTTTTCGGTGACACTGAACTGGCGCTAGTCAGGCGAATTGCTGTTAGCCTGAGCCTACTATATGACCTTTTAAATGCTGTGGTGAACGGGCACCAATGGCCTGAACTTATCTTGAGCACGCATACACTCACTGACAGAAAAGAAAGCAACGAAAAAGGAGGGCGGCGGTGTCTGATTGATGTCGCTGGGATGGTGCCTTTCTGGCTTGGATTGGCCCGATTGGCTGGCCGGCCCATGAATCGAGGTCTTCTGAACGTTGCATAATGAGAGCTGCCCCTTCAGTTCGTAGTAGTGTGCACTCTTTTCGGTGACACTGAACTGGCGCTAGTCAGGCGAATTGCTGTTAGCCTGAGCCTACTATATGACCTTTTAAATGCTGTGGTGAACGGGCACCAATGGCCTGAACTTATCTTGAGCACGCATACACTCACTGACAGAAAAGAAAGCAACGAAAAAGGAGGGCGGCGTGTCTGATTGATGTCGCTGGGAATGGTGCCTTTCTGGCTTGGATTGGCCCGATTGGCTGGCCGGCCCATGAATCGAGGTCTTCTGAACGTTGCATAATGAGAGCTGCCCCTTCAGTTCGTAGTAGTGTGCACTCTTTTCGGTGACACTGAACTGGCGCTAGTCAGGCGAATTGCTGTTAGCCTGAGCCTACTATATGACCTTTTAAATGCTGTGGTGAACGGGCACCAATGGCCTGAACTTATCTTGAGCACGCATACACTCACTGACAGAAAAGAAAGCAACGAAAAAGGAGGGCGGCGTGTCTGATTGATGTCGCTGGGAATGGTGCCTTTCTGGCTTGGATTGGCCCGATTGGCTGGCCGGCCCATGAATCGAGGTCTTCTGAACGTTGCATAATGAGAGCTGCCCCTTCAGTTCGTAGTAGTGTGCACTCTTTTCGGTGACACTGAACTGGCGCTAGTCAGGCGAATTGCTGTTAGCCTGAGCCTACTATATGACCTTTTAAATGCTGTGGTGAACGGGCACCAATGGCCTGAACTTATCTTGAGCACGCATACACTCACTGACAGAAAAGAAAGCAACGAAAAAGGAGGGCGGCGTGTCTGATTGATGTCGCTGGGAATGGTGCCTTTCTGGCTTGGATTGGCCCGATTGGCTGGCCGGCCCATGAATCGAGGTCTTCTGAACGTTGCATAATGAGAGCTGCCCCTTCAGTTCGTAGTAGTGTGCACTCTTTTCGGTGACACTGAACTGGCGCTAGTCAGGCGAATTGCTGTTAGCCTGAGCCTACTATATGACCTTTTAAATGCTGTGGTGAACGGGCACCAATGGCCTGAACTTATCTTGAGCACGCATACACTCACTGACAGAAAAGAAAGCAACGAAAAAGGAGGGCGGCGTGTCTGATTGATGTCGCTGGGAATGGTGCCTTTCTGGCTTGGATTGGCCCGATTGGCTGGCCGGCCCATGAATCGAGGTCTTCTGAACGTTGCATAATGAGAGCTGCCCCTTCAGTTCGTAGTAGTGTGCACTCTTTTCGGTGACACTGAACTGGCGCTAGTCAGGCGAATTGCTGTTAGCCTGAGCCTACTATATGACCTTTTAAATGCTGTGGTGAACGGGCACCAATGGCCTGAACTTATCTTGAGCACGCATACACTCACTGACAGAAAAGAAAGCAACGAAAAAGGAGGGCGGCGTGTCTGATTGATGTCGCTGGGAATGGTGCCTTTCTGGCTTGGATTGGCCCGATTGGCTGGCCGGCCCATGAATCGAGGTCTTCTGAACGTTGCATAATGAGAGCTGCCCCTTCAGTTCGTAGTAGTGTGCACTCTTTTCGGTGACACTGAACTGGCGCTAGTCAGGCGAATTGCTGTTAGCCTGAGCCTACTATATGACCTTTTAAATGCTGTGGTGAACGGGCACCAATGGCCTGAACTTATCTTGAGCACGCATACACTCACTGACAGAAAAGAAAGCAACGAAAAAGGAGGGCGGCGTGTCTGATTGATGTCGCTGGGAATGGTGCCTTTCTGGCTTGGATTGGCCCGATTGGCTGGCCGGCCCATGAATCGAGGTCTTCTGAACGTTGCATAATGAGAGCTGCCCCTTCAGTTCGTAGTAGTGTGCACTCTTTTCGGTGACACTGAACTGGCGCTAGTCAGGCGAATTGCTGTTAGCCTGAGCCTACTATATGACCTTTTAAATGCTGTGGTGAACGGGCACCAATGGCCTGAACTTATCTTGAGCACGCATACACTCACTGACAGAAAAGAAAGCAACGAAAAAGGAGGGCGGCGTGTCTGATTGATGTCGCTGGGAATGGTGCCTTTCTGGCTTGGATTGGCCCGATTGGCTGGCCGGCCCATGAATCGAGGTCTTCTGAACGTTGCATAATGAGAGCTGCCCCTTCAGTTCGTAGTAGTGTGCACTCTTTTCGGTGACACTGAACTGGCGCTAGTCAGGCGAATTGCTGTTAGCCTGAGCCTACTATATGACCTTTTAAATGCTGTGGTGAACGGGCACCAATGGCCTGAACTTATCTTGAGCACGCATACACTCACTGACAGAAAGAAAGCAACGAAAAAGGAGGGCGGCGTGTCTGATTGATGTCGCTGGGAATGGTGCCTTTCTGGCTTGGATTGGCCCGATTGGCTGGCCGGCCCATGAATCGAGGTCTTCTGAACGTTGCATAATGAGAGCTGCCCCTTCAGTTCGTAGTAGTGTGCACTCTTTTCGGTGACACTGAACTGGCGCTAGTCAGGCGAATTGCTGTTAGCCTGAGCCTACTATATGACCTTTTAAATGCTGTGGTGAACGGGCACCAATGGCCTGAACTTATCTTGAGCACGCATACACTCACTGACAGAAAAGAAAGCAACGAAAAAGGAGGGCGGCGTGTCTGATTGATGTCGCTGGGAATGGTGCCTTTCTGGCTTGGATTGGCCCGATTGGCTGGCCGGCCCATGAATCGAGGTCTTCTGAACGTTGCATAATGAGAGCTGCCCCTTCAGTTCGTAGTAGTGTGCACTCTTTTCGGTGACACTGAACTGGCGCTAGTCAGGCGAATTGCTGTTAGCCTGAGCCTACTATATGACCTTTTAAATGCTGTGGTGAACGGGCACCAATGGCCTGAACTTATCTTGAGCACGCATACACTCACTGACAGAAAAGAAAGCAACGAAAAAGGAGGGCGGCGTGTCTGATTGATGTCGCTGGGAATGGTGCCTTTCTGGCTTGGATTGGCCCGATTGGCTGGCCGGCCCATGAATCGAGGTCTTCTGAACGTTGCATAATGAGAGCTGCCCCTTCAGTTCGTAGTAGTGTGCACTCTTTTCGGTGACACTGAACTGGCGCTAGTCAGGCGAATTGCTGTTAGCCTGAGCCTACTATATGACCTTTTAAATGCTGTGGTGAACGGGCACCAATGGCCTGAACTTATCTTGAGCACGCATACACTCACTGACAGAAAAGAAAGCAACGAAAAAGGAGGGCGGCGTGTCTGATTGATGTCGCTGGGAATGGTGCCTTTCTGGCTTGGATTGGCCCGATTGGCTGGCCGGCCCATGAATCGAGGTCTTCTGAACGTTGCATAATGAGAGCTGCCCCTTCAGTTCGTAGTAGTGTGCACTCTTTTCGGTGACACTGAACTGGCGCTAGTCAGGCGAATTGCTGTTAGCCTGAGCCTACTATATGACCTTTTAAATGCTGTGGTGAACGGGCACCAATGGCCTGAACTTATCTTGAGCACGCATACACTCACTGACAGAAAAGAAAGCAACGAAAAAGGAGGGCGGCGTGTCTGATTGATGTCGCTGGAATGGTGCCTTTCTGGCTTGGATTGGCCCGATTGGCTGGCCGGCCCATGAATCGAGGTCTTCTGAACGTTGCATAATGAGAGCTGCCCCTTCAGTTCGTAGTAGTGTGCACTCTTTTCGGTGACACTGAACTGGCGCTAGTCAGGCGAATTGCTGTTAGCCTGAGCCTACTATATGACCTTTTAAATGCTGTGGTGAACGGGCACCAATGGCCTGAACTTATCTTGAGCACGCATACACTCACTGACAGAAAAGAAAGCAACGAAAAAGGAGGGCGGCGTGTCTGATTGATGTCGCTGGGAATGGTGCCTTTCTGGCTTGGATTGGCCCGATTGGCTGGCCGGCCCATGAATCGAGGTCTTCTGAACGTTGCATAATGAGAGCTGCCCCTTCAGTTCGTAGTAGTGTGCACTCTTTTCGGTGACACTGAACTGGCGCTAGTCAGGCGAATTGCTGTTAGCCTGAGCCTACTATATGACCTTTTAAATGCTGTGGTGAACGGGCACCAATGGCCTGAACTTATCTTGAGCACGCATACACTCACTGACAGAAAAGAAAGCAACGAAAAAGGAGGGCGGCGTGTCTGATTGATGTCGCTGGGAATGGTGCCTTTCTGGCTTGGATTGGCCCGATTGGCTGGCCGGCCCATGAATCGAGGTCTTCTGAACGTTGCATAATGAGAGCTGCCCCTTCAGTTCGTAGTAGTGTGCACTCTTTTCGGTGACACTGAACTGGCGCTAGTCAGGCGAATTGCTGTTAGCCTGAGCCTACTATATGACCTTTTAAATGCTGTGGTGAACGGGCACCAATGGCCTGAACTTATCTTGAGCACGCATACACTCACTGACAGAAAAGAAAGCAACGAAAAAGGAGGGCGGCGTGTCTGATTGATGTCGCTGGGAATGGTGCCTTTCTGGCTTGGATTGGCCCGATTGGCTGGCCGGCCCATGAATCGAGGTCTTCTGAACGTTGCATAATGAGAGCTGCCCCTTCAGTTCGTAGTAGTGTGCACTCTTTTCGGTGACACTGAACTGGCGCTAGTCAGGCGAATTGCTGTTAGCCTGAGCCTACTATATGACCTTTTAAATGCTGTGGTGAACGGGCACCAATGGCCTGAACTTATCTTGAGCACGCATACACTCACTGACAGAAAAGAAAGCAACGAAAAAGGAGGGCGGCGTGTCTGATTGATGTCGCTGGGAATGGTGCCTTTCTGGCTTGGATTGGCCCGATTGGCTGGCCGGCCCATGAATCGAGGTCTTCTGAACGTTGCATAATGAGAGCTGCCCCTTCAGTTCGTAGTAGTGTGCACTCTTTTCGGTGACACTGAACTGGCGCTAGTCAGGCGAATTGCTGTTAGCCTGAGCCTACTATATGACCTTTTAAATGCTGTGGTGAACGGGCACCAATGGCCTGAACTTATCTTGAGCACGCATACACTCACTGACAGAAAAGAAAGCAACGAAAAAGGAGGGCGGCGTGTCTGATTGATGTCGCTGGGAATGGTGCCTTTCTGGCTTGGATTGGCCCGATTGGCTGGCCGGCCCATGAATCGAGGTCTTCTGAACGTTGCATAATGAGAGCTGCCCCTTCAGTTCGTAGTAGTGTGCACTCTTTTCGGTGACACTGAACTGGCGCTAGTCAGGCGAATTGCTGTTAGCCTGAGCCTACTATATGACCTTTTAAATGCTGTGGTGAACGGGCACCAATGGCCTGAACTTATCTTGAGCACGCATACACTCACTGACAGAAAAGAAAGCAACGAAAAAGGAGGGCGGCGTGTCTGATTGATGTCGCTGGGAATGGTGCCTTTCTGGCTTGGATTGGCCCGATTGGCTGGCCGGCCCATGAATCGAGGTCTTCTGAACGTTGCATAATGAGAGCTGCCCCTTCAGTTCGTAGTAGTGTGCACTCTTTTCGGTGACACTGAACTGGCGCTAGTCAGGCGAATTGCTGTTAGCCTGAGCCTACTATATGACCTTTTAAATGCTGTGGTGAACGGGCACCAATGGCCTGAACTTATCTTGAGCACGCATACACTCACTGACAGAAAAGAAAGCAACGAAAAAGGAGGGCGGCGTGTCTGATTGATGTCGCTGGGAATGGTGCCTTTCTGGTTTGGATGGCCCGATTGGCTGGCCGGCCCATGAATCGAGGTCTTCTGAACGTTGCATAATGAGAGCTGCCCCTTCAGTTCGTAGTAGTGTGCACTCTTTTCGGTGACACTGAACTGGCGCTAGTCAGGCGAATTGCTGTTAGCCTGAGCCTACTATATGACCTTTTAAATGCTGTGGTGAACGGGCACCAATGGCCTGAACTTATCTTGAGCACGCATACACTCACTGACAGAAAAGAAAGCAACGAAAAAGGAGGGCGGCGTGTCTGATTGATGTCGCTGGGAATGGTGCCTTTCTGGCTTGGATTGGCCCGATTGGCTGGCCGGCCCATGAATCGAGGTCTTCTGAACGTTGCCATAATGAGAGCTGCCCCTTCAGTTCGTAGTAGTGTGCACTCTTTTCGGTGACACTGAACTGGCGCTAGTCAGGCGAATTGCTGTTAGCCTGAGCCTACTATATGACCTTTTAAATGCTGTGGTGAACGGGCACCAATGGCCTGAACTTATCTTGAGCACGCATACACTCACTGACAGAAAAGAAAGCAACGAAAAAGGAGGGCGGCGTGTCTGATTGATGTCGCTGGGAATGGTGCCTTTCTGGCTTGGATTGGCCCGATTGGCTGGCCGGCCCATGAATCGAGGTCTTCTGAACGTTGCATAATGAGAGCTGCCCCTTCAGTTCGTAGTAGTGTGCACTCTTTTCGGTGACACTGAACTGGCGCTAGTCAGGCGAATTGCTGTTAGCCTGAGCCTACTATATGACCTTTTAAATGCTGTGGTGAACGGGCACCAATGGCCTGAACTTATCTTGAGCACGCATACACTCACTGACAGAAAAGAAAGCAACGAAAAAGGAGGGCGGCGTGTCTGATTGATGTCGCTGGGAATGGTGCCTTTCTGGCTTGGATTGGCCCGATTGGCTGGCCGGCCATGAATCGAGGTCTTCTGAACGTTGCATAATGAGAGCTGCCCCCTTCAGTTCGTAGTAGTGTGCACTCTTTTCGGTGACACTGAACTGGCGCTAGTCAGGCGAATTGCTGTTAGCCTGAGCCTACTATATGACCTTTTAAATGCTGTGGTGAACGGGCACCAATGGCCTGAACTTATCTTGAGCACGCATACACTCACTGACAGAAAAGAAAGCAACGAAAAAGGAGGGCGGCGTGTCTGATTGATGTCGCTGGGAATGGTGCCTTTCTGGCTTGGATTGGCCCGATTGGCTGGCCGGCCCATGAATCGAGGTCTTCTGAACGTTGCATAATGAGAGCTGCCCCTTCAGTTCGTAGTAGTGTGCACTCTTTTCGGTGACACTGAACTGGCGCTAGTCAGGCGAATTGCTGTTAGCCTGAGCCTACTATATGACCTTTTAAATGCTGTGGTGAACGGGCACCAATGGCCTGAACTTATCTTGAGCACGCATACACTCACTGACAGAAAAGAAAGCAACGAAAAAGGAGGGCGGCGTGTCTGATTGATGTCGCTGGGAATGGTGCCTTTCTGGCTTGGATTGGCCCGATTGGCTGGCCGGCCCATGAATCGAGGTCTTCTGAACGTTGCATAATGAGAGCTGCCCCTTCAGTTCGTAGTAGTGTGCACTCTTTTCGGTGACACTGAACTGGCGCTAGTCAGGCGAATTGCTGTTAGCCTGAGCCTACTATATGACCTTTTAAATGCTGTGGTGAACGGGCACCAATGGCCTGAACTTATCTTGAGCACGCATACACTCACTGACAGAAAAGAAAGCAACGAAAAAGGAGGGCGGCGTGTCTGATTGATGTCGCTGGGAATGGTGCCTTTCTGGCTTGGATTGGCCCGATTGGCTGGCCGGCCCATGAATCGAGGTCTTCTGAACGTTGCATAATGAGAGCTGCCCCTTCAGTTCGTAGTAGTGTGCACTCTTTTCGGTGACACTGAACTGGCGCTAGTCAGGCGAATTGCTGTTAGCCTGAGCCTACTATATGACCTTTTTAAATGCTGTGGTGAACGGGCACCAATGGCCTGAACTTATCTTGAGCACGCATACACTCACTGACAGAAAAGAAAGCAACGAAAAAGGAGGGCGGCGTGTCTGATTGATGTCGCTGGGAATGGTGCCTTTCTGGCTTGGATTGGCCCGATTGGCTGGCCGGCCCATGAATCGAGGTCTTCTGAACGTTGCATAATGAGAGCTGCCCCTTCAGTTCGTAGTAGTGTGCACTCTTTTCGGTGACACTGAACTGGCGCTAGTCAGGCGAATTGCTGTTAGCCTGAGCCTACTATATGACCTTTTAAATGCTGTGGTGAACGGGCACCAATGGCCTGAACTTATCTTGAGCACGCATACACTCACTGACAGAAAAGAAAGCAACGAAAAAGGAGGGCGGCGTGTCTGATTGATGTCGCTGGGAATGGTGCCTTTCTGGCTTGGATTGGCCCGATTGGCTGGCCGGCCCATGAATCGAGGTCTTCTGAACGTTGCATAATGAGAGCTGCCCCTTCAGTTCGTAGTAGTGTGCACTCTTTTCGGTGACACTGAACTGGCGCTAGTCAGGCGAATTGCTGTTAGCCTGAGCCTACTATATGACCTTTTAAATGCTGTGGTGAACGGGCACCAATGGCCTGAACTTATCTTGAGCACGCATACACTCACTGACAGAAAAGAAAGCAACGAAAAAGGAGGGCGGCGTGTCTGATTGATGTCGCTGGGAATGGTGCCTTTCTGGCTTGGATTGGCCCGATTGGCTGGCCGGCCCATGAATCGAGGTCTTCTGAACGTTGCATAATGAGAGCTGCCCCTTCAGTTCGTAGTAGTGTGCACTCTTTTCGGTGACACTGAACTGGCGCTAGTCAGGCGAATTGCTGTTAGCCTGAGCCTACTATATGACCTTTTAAATGCTGTGGTGAACGGGCACCAATGGCCTGAACTTATCTTGAGCACGCATACACTCACTGACAGAAAAGAAAGCAACGAAAAAGGAGGGCGGCGTGTCTGATTGATGTCGCTGGGAATGGTGCCTTTCTGGCTTGGATTGGCCCGATTGGCTGGCCGGCCCATGAATCGAGGTCTTCTGAACGTTGCATAATGAGAGCTGCCCCTTCAGTTCGTAGTAGTGTGCACTCTTTTCGGTGACACTGAACTGGCGCTAGTCAGGCGAATTGCTGTTAGCCTGAGCCTACTATATGACCTTTTAAATGCTGTGGTGAACGGGCACCAATGGCCTGAACTTATCTTGAGCACGCATACACTCACTGACAGAAAAGAAAGCAACGAAAAAGGAGGGCGGCGTGTCTGATTGATGTCGCTGGGAATGGTGCCTTTCTGGCTTGGATTGGCCCGATTGGCTGGCCGGCCCATGAATCGAGGTCTTCTGAACGTTGCATAATGAGAGCTGCCCCTTCAGTTCGTAGTAGTGTGCACTCTTTTCGGTGACACTGAACTGGCGCTAGTCAGGCGAATTGCTGTTAGCCTGAGCCTACTATATGACCTTTTAAATGCTGTGGTGAACGGGCACCAATGGCCTGAACTTATCTTGAGCACGCATACACTCACTGACAGAAAAGAAAGCAACGAAAAAGGAGGGCGGCGTGTCTGATTGATGTCGCTGGGAATGGTGCCTTTCTGGCTTGGATTGGCCCGATTGGCTGGCCGGCCCATGAATCGAGGTCTTCTGAACGTTGCATAATGAGAGCTGCCCCTTCAGTTCGTAGTAGTGTGCACTCTTTTCGGTGACACTGAACTGGCGCTAGTCAGGCGAATTGCTGTTAGCCTGAGCCTACTATATGACCTTTTAAATGCTGTGGTGAACGGGCACCAATGGCCTGAACTTATCTTGAGCACGCATACACTCACTGACAGAAAAGAAAGCAACGAAAAAGGAGGGCGGCGTGTCTGATTGATGTCGCTGGGAATGGTGCCTTTCTGGCTTGGATTGGCCCGATTGGCTGGCCGGCCCATGAATCGAGGTCTTCTGAACGTTGCATAATGAGAGCTGCCCCTTCAGTTCGTAGTAGTGTGCACTCTTTTCGGTGACACTGAACTGGCGCTAGTCAGGCGAATTGCTGTTAGCCTGAGCCTACTATATGACCTTTTAAATGCTGTGGTGAACGGGCACCAATGGCCTGAACTTATCTTGAGCACGCATACACTCACTGACAGAAAAGAAAGCAACGAAAAAGGAGGGCGGCGTGTCTGATTGATGTCGCTGGGAATGGTGCCTTTCTGGCTTGGATTGGCCCGATTGGCTGGCCGGCCCATGAATCGAGGTCTTCTGAACGTTGCATAATGAGAGCTGCCCCTTCAGTTCGTAGTAGTGTGCACTCTTTTCGGTGACACTGAACTGGCGCTAGTCAGGCGAATTGCTGTTAGCCTGAGCCTACTATATGACCTTTTAAATGCTGTGGTGACGGGCACCAATGGCCTGAACTTATCTTGAGCACGCATACACTCACTGACAGAAAAGAAAGCAACGAAAAAGGAGGGCGGCGTGTCTGATTGATGTCGCTGGGAATGGTGCCTTTCTGGCTTGGATTGGCCCGATTGGCTGGCCGGCCCATGAATCGAGGTCTTCTGAACGTTGCATAATGAGAGCTGCCCCTTCAGTTCGTAGTAGTGTGCACTCTTTTCGGTGACACTGAACTGGCGCTAGTCAGGCGAATTGCTGTTAGCCTGAGCCTACTATATGACCTTTTAAATGCTGTGGTGAACGGGCACCAATGGCCTGAACTTATCTTGAGCACGCATACACTCACTGACAGAAAAGAAAGCAACGAAAAAGGAGGGCGGCGTGTCTGATTGATGTCGCTGGGAATGGTGCCTTTCTGGCTTGGATTGGCCCGATTGGCTGGCCGGCCCATGAATCGAGGTCTTCTGAACGTTGCATAATGAGAGCTGCCCCTTCAGTTCGTAGTAGTGTGCACTCTTTTCGGTGACACTGAACTGGCGCTAGTCAGGCGAATTGCTGTTAGCCTGAGCCTACTATATGACCTTTTAAATGCTGTGGTGAACGGGCACCAATGGCCTGAACTTATCTTGAGCACGCATACACTCACTGACAGAAAAGAAAGCAACGAAAAAGGAGGGCGGCGTGTCTGATTGATGTCGCTGGGAATGGTGCCTTTCTGGCTTGGATTGGCCCGATTGGCTGGCCGGCCCATGAATCGAGGTCTTCTGAACGTTGCATAATGAGAGCTGCCCCTTCAGTTCGTAGTAGTGTGCACTCTTTTCGGTGACACTGAACTGGCGCTAGTCAGGCGAATTGCTGTTAGCCTGAGCCTACTATATGACCTTTTAAATGCTGTGGTGAACGGGCACCAATGGCCTGAACTTATCTTGAGCACGCATACACTCACTGACAGAAAAGAAAGCAACGAAAAAGGAGGGCGGCGTGTCTGATTGATGTCGCTGGGAATGGTGCCTTTCTGGCTTGGATTGGCCCGATTGGCTGGCCGGCCCATGAATCGAGGTCTTCTGAACGTTGCATAATGAGAGCTGCCCCTTCAGTTCGTAGTAGTGTGCACTCTTTTCGGTGACACTGAACTGGCGCTAGTCAGGCGAATTGCTGTTAGCCTGAGCCTACTATATGACCTTTTAAATGCTGTGGTGAACGGGCACCAATGGCCTGAACTTATCTTGAGCACGCATACACTCACTGACAGAAAAGAAAGCAACGAAAAAGGAGGGCGGCGTGTCTGATTGATGTCGCTGGGAATGGTGCCTTTCTGGCTTGGATTGGCCCGATTGGCTGGCCGGCCCATGAATCGAGGTCTTCTGAACGTTGCATAATGAGAGCTGCCCCTTCAGTTCGTAGTAGTGTGCACTCTTTTCGGTGACACTGAACTGGCGCTAGTCAGGCGAATTGCTGTTAGCCTGAGCCTACTATATGACCTTTTAAATGCTGTGGTGAACGGGCACCAATGGCCTGAACTTATCTTGAGCACGCATACACTCACTGACAGAAAAGAAAGCAACGAAAAAGGAGGGCGGCGTGTCTGATTGATGTCGCTGGGAATGGTGCCTTTCTGGCTTGGATTGGCCCGATTGGCTGGCCGGCCCATGAATCGAGGTCTTCTGAACGTTGCATAATGAGAGCTGCCCCTTCAGTTCGTAGTAGTGTGCACTCTTTTCGGTGACACTGAACTGGCGCTAGTCAGGCGAATTGCTGTTAGCCTGAGCCTACTATATGACCTTTTAAATGCTGTGGTGAACGGGCACCAATGGCCTGAACTTATCTTGAGCACGCATACACTCACTGACAGAAAAGAAAGCAACGAAAAAGGAGGGCGGCGTGTCTGATTGATGTCGCTGGGAATGGTGCCTTTCTGGCTTGGATTGGCCCGATTGGCTGGCCGGCCCATGAATCGAGGTCTTCTGAACGTTGCATAATGAGAGCTGCCCCTTCAGTTCGTAGTAGTGTGCACTCTTTTCGGTGACACTGAACTGGCGCTAGTCAGGCGAATTGCTGTTAGCCTGAGCCTACTATATGACCTTTTAAATGCTGTGGTGAACGGGCACCAATGGCCTGAACTTATCTTGAGCACGCATACACTCACTGACAGAAAAGAAAGCAACGAAAAAGGAGGGCGGCGTGTCTGATTGATGTCGCTGGGAATGGTGCCTTTCTGGCTTGGATTGGCCCGATTGGCTGGCCGGCCCATGAATCGAGGTCTTCTGAACGTTGCATAATGAGAGCTGCCCCTTCAGTTCGTAGTAGTGTGCACTCTTTTCGGTGACACTGAACTGGCGCTAGTCAGGCGAATTGCTGTTAGCCTGAGCCTACTATATGACCTTTTAAATGCTGTGGTGAACGGGCACCAATGGCCTGAACTTATCTTGAGCACGCATACACTCACTGACAGAAAAGAAAGCAACGAAAAAGGAGGGCGGCGTGTCTGATTGATGTCGCTGGGAATGGTGCCTTTCTGGCTTGGATTGGCCCGATTGGCTGGCCGGCCCATGAATCGAGGTCTTCTGAACGTTGCATAATGAGAGCTGCCCCTTCAGTTCGTAGTAGTGTGCACTCTTTTCGGTGACACTGAACTGGCGCTAGTCAGGCGAATTGCTGTTAGCCTGAGCCTACTATATGACCTTTTAAATGCTGTGGTGAACGGGCACCAATGGCCTGAACTTATCTTGAGCACGCATACACTCACTGACAGAAAAGAAAGCAACGAAAAAGGAGGGCGGCGTGTCTGATTGATGTCGCTGGGAATGGTGCCTTTCTGGCTTGGATTGGCCCGATTGGCTGGCCGGCCCATGAATCGAGGTCTTCTGAACGTTGCATAATGAGAGCTGCCCCTTCAGTTCGTAGTAGTGTGCACTCTTTTCGGTGACACTGAACTGGCGCTAGTCAGGCGAATTGCTGTTAGCCTGAGCCTACTATATGACCTTTTAAATGCTGTGGTGAACGGGCACCAATGGCCTGAACTTATCTTGAGCACGCATACACTCACTGACAGAAAAGAAAGCAACGAAAAAGGAGGGCGGCGTGTCTGATTGATGTCGCTGGGAATGGTGCCTTTCTGGCTTGGATTGGCCCGATTGGCTGGCCGGCCCATGAATCGAGGTCTTCTGAACGTTGCATAATGAGAGCTGCCCCTTCAGTTCGTAGTAGTGTGCACTCTTTTCGGTGACACTGAACTGGCGCTAGTCAGGCGAATTGCTGTTAGCCTGAGCCTACTATATGACCTTTTAAATGCTGTGGTGAACGGGCACCAATGGCCTGAACTTATCTTGAGCACGCATACACTCACTGACAGAAAAGAAAGCAACGAAAAAGGAGGGCGGCGTGTCTGATTGATGTCGCTGGGAATGGTGCCTTTCTGGCTTGGATTGGCCCGATTGGCTGGCCGGCCCATGAATCGAGGTCTTCTGAACGTTGCATAATGAGAGCTGCCCCTTCAGTTCGTAGTAGTGTGCACTCTTTTCGGTGACACTGAACTGGCGCTAGTCAGGCGAATTGCTGTTAGCCTGAGCCTACTATATGACCTTTTAAATGCTGTGGTGAACGGGCACCAATGGCCTGAACTTATCTTGAGCACGCATACACTCACTGACAGAAAAGAAAGCAACGAAAAAGGAGGGCGGCGTGTCTGATTGATGTCGCTGGGAATGGTGCCTTTCTGGCTTGGATTGGCCCGATTGGCTGGCCGGTTCCTCTGTATAGGTCGAAGGGTGACATTTCGGCAAATTTTGCAGTAAAAAATCTCGACGTATATTCTGACTTATACAATGTGTTCTTAGTACGAAGCTGGTTCAAGATTATGGAACACCAACTCGCCCAAGCATCAACTTTAACCAGTTGCTTTATGTTGTCAGTGTTAAGGCGGTCCCCAAACCCTGGAGAGTTGTCCTTGAAATTTGTCCCATTACCTCCATCTGTTTTTAGGTGCAGCCACATGGCCATTCGATACGAGAAAAAGAAATGTGGTGATAGCGCGGTTTTGCTAGCTTACAGTGAAGAAATATTGAAACGGTTATGGGACATAAATGTTCGTGAACGGCTTCACCAGAATGTTGCAGCTTGGCTCCTCCAAAATAGTGAAGGCCGGGAGTTTGTGGCCACATGCACGGGTTTTTAGTGCGACGGTGAATACTCTCCAGGCATGTGCAGTATTGGCAATGCATACAGAACTTTCACTGATTATGTTCTTTCGAAATGCGAGGCAGTCCATGAGGATCATTGTCTGCTCGATGGTGGCCATATTAAAAGGAGTATAGCTGGGACCAAATCGCAGCTCATTCAAAGATGACCGAAAGGCACGCGCTGGACTGTGTACCCTTGTAGCGTCCTCTGTCTTTCATTTGTTGCCTGTTGCACGGAGAGGCCGAAACACTGCTTTTATTTGGCAATACAAGGGGTTGAAGTAAGGAAAGTTTCCCATCTGCAGGCTCCTGGTTGATGCACGGCTTCTTCTGGTGACAGTGTATTACTAACTGCATGTCTTGGGCTGCTGTCACGCTAACTTGAAAAGGGCAATGTCTACCTTCGCTGAAAACTGAAGCTGCTAAACTTGCATCGCAACCTTGTCATGCCGCAGTTTTGTTGCAGCAAGGTTTCATACTTGCTACCATCCTGCAGATCCGCATGCAGTCGATGCTGGAGTGCCAAAAGGTCTGGTGAACATTCTGTCCGGCTTTGCAATGTTCGCAACCTTGCGAGAATGAGAGAGATTTGGCCCATGTCCTTGATAATAAAGCAAGTGCTGCAGTGTGAATGCTTTCTTCTCAAGAAAGCTTTATCTCAGGTTCTACTAGCTTGGAGCCAGACAACTCATTTTTTAATGCGTAGCATTCTTTGCCAGTACCCGCACAGCCAGAATCATGTAAAGCCGTGCCTTTCCACAAAAATGCAGATATGGGGGAAGTTCCACCTTTAATTGTTATGGTGGCATAAATGGAGGTAATTGGTCAAACAGAATTTGAAAAATAAGAAAAAAAAGAAAAAACAGCGAAAATTGGCAAACTGCCGAAAGCCCTGCATTTCCACAGAAATGCAGATTTTGGGGATGTCTCCCCTGTAATCATTCTAATAGTGTTAACAGAAATAATTAATCGGATAGAATAGCAAGAAACCAAAAAATAAGAAAAATAGAAAAAAATAGCAAAAAGTCGCAAACCATGGGAGGCCATGCATTCTTACAAAAAATAAAAATTTAGCAGGAGTTCCACCTGTAATCGTTATAACAGTGATAAATGGAGATAATTGGCCGAACAGAATTTTGAAAAACAGAAAATTAAAAAAATGAAGAAATAGCGAAAAGTGGAGAACCGTGTTATGCCCTGCATTTCGAAAATGCAGATTTGGTGGAAGTTCCACCTGTAATCATAATAATAGCACTTAAAGGCCAACTGCACTCAATTTCAACGTCTTGAAAACACTCTTTCTGGGTAGTCTGCTGAAAGAAAGCGAGAGGCAAAATACAACAGCTGAGATACGCGCGTGGACAGCACAAGCGCTCAGCAAAAATCAGAGATTTTGAAACCGAAATTGAGGAGAGTGCGGCCATAAAATGACGTTGCAGCCGGCAAGCGAGTGGCCGAATGGTCAGTAGCTCGGGAGCAAGCCTGCGCGCAAGCTTCACACGCGCACGGGGCAGCAAGTGGGTGAAGCGTCCTCTGCAGAGCTGGACTGGTTCTCCAGCTGCGTGGCTGGTGGCCAGAGGAAGCAGCCCCCGTCGGCTGGAGCATCACAGGCGCGTCATGGCTGCTTACGCAATCTGCAGGCAGGTGCAGCGTCGTCTGTGGCGGAGATTTTTTAAACACTTCTGACTGATTAACGAGGCGTTTCTCAGGACTACCACTCGTGTTGCAGCTGATTTGGTGGTACTTACTGCACATTAAAAATAAATTTGGTTGAGGTGAAATTTGAGTGCTGTTGGCCTTTAATGGAGGTTATTGGTGGAACAGAATTTTGAAAAACCAAAATATGTGGCTGTAAAGAACTCACAGTATAGACAAGTGGCATAACATTGCTACACGTTAGTGAAAAATTCTCTGAATTTCTGCAGATTTTTAAGACGTAAGATTTACAAAAAAATCATACACCCCTTTGTCTAATGGCGATGATGGTTGAATGTGAAGCTGTCTCATGAAGGATTCCTTGATTGTCGTCTGAGTTTGGACTTTGACTCCGAAACGACGCACTGACTGACTTGCAGAGAGGCGAGCTTTTCTAACCAGAAATTCCAATGGTCAACATGCATCCATTGTGTTGCCAATGACACCAAGAAGTACACAAAAACACAAAACACCCGCCAAAGATCCCGTGATTAAAGCGAGTGCACGCTGTGCCGGAAAGAGGGTGAGAAAGGACAAGTCCAACAGACTTTAAAGTTAAACACACACAAGCGAAAGAACTTTTGCAGAGCCGGAGAAACAATAAGTCAGATGCTGCCGTCATCACTGGCCACTACACCTGGCTCCTGCTTGTTCATGAGGGTTCTGGCCGTGCCGTATTCGTCAAGTCGCATGAGCAAAGGAAATGGTCTTCCTCTTCCAGCATCAGTGCTATGCAAGAAAGTATTAGGGTATGCCGGTGCGCTGTGCGCTGCGGGAGGCCACGCACACACAGTCGATTTGTAACAGCTTCTCCACGGGGGGCTAGAGGTCCCAATGGATAAGAGTCATCAACCATTGGCCAGAGGGATGGTTTTGATGAGTTGACCTTGGTAGGTGCTCATTCCCAGGCCTTGGTTTATCGGTGTTGTGCTGGTCTCTTAGGTGACTCCATCTGGTCAGGCACTGAACGAAGCACCCCACTGGAACGGCCCTGGCTTAGTAAGGCATGCAACGGAACAACACTGAAAACACCACCGCATTGCCAGCAAACTCGAAGTCCAATCGACACTAAAGCTGTACAAGGCATTTAGTTGAGGCAAATTTATGCAAATAACTGCCTACAGTCGAACCCGAGTGTATTAAACCCGTTTACAACTATTTCTGGTCACGGTATATTTGCAGTGAGAATATATGGCATAAAGTACGTTTGTAGTGAACAAACATGTGAGCGACTGCCGATATATTGAACCCCAAATGACGCAGAAGTGGCCGCCAAAGTTGGCTTTCTCCAGTGGCAGAGGGGAAATTCCGCCGGCACACCCTTAAAGTGGTTTAGCGCTGCCACTCATGAGCAGCGGGCAGCTCTTCCTTCTTTATCTCGCTGTTTCTCCCTGTCGTGACTGTGACTGCACCACCGCGCCATGTAGGGTTAGCTGGTGACACCCCCTCTCGCAAATAATGATCCTGGCCTGCCCCCCATGCTCTCGTTTTTGTTTGTTTGTTGTGTTTGCAGTGTTTGCACTTTGTGGGCTTTCTTCTGAAGGGTAGCTATAGTGGCTAGCACTAGTGTCCCTAAATAAAGGTTTATTTAGTGGCGCGGCAGAATGTGCCTTTCGCCGTGAAGCTGGCCATCATTAATCGATTTGAACTTGGTGAGAAGTTGGACATCCCCACAATGCACGAGATTTCTGAAGGACAGCTTCTCGAGGTAGGTTCTAGGCAGATGTCACAAAAGATGATGTACGAGATTCCCGAAGAACACCTTCTCGAAGTAGGTTCAGGGCAGATGTCACCAAAGAAACAGCCCGAAATTGCTTCATATCTGCAGACTTTTGCGTGCCAGTGATATCTGTGAAAATCTTGAGGAGTGTAACGAAGCCATGGCCGGTGTTGCCGAAGTGTGGAGCGAGCTGTTAGAATTTCCGGATGCCATTGCCTGATCAATGGTCACGGAGTTTGTGAGTGTGGATGATGGTGTAGTGACTAAGGGAGAGTTTGGAAGACTACATTACCGACATGCACGGAGCACAAGTGAAAGCGGGGGTAACAAGGAAAGCAATGACGGTCCTTTACTTACAGCCTCCGAAATGATTGGTGCACTTGCAGTAGTCCAACACTTCGTAGCAATGGTAAAGGTTGCAGCCTCAGCTGCTTCGACTCTTCACATGATGTGGAGAAGTGTGTACTGTTTCGAGCAGTGTGGTTGTCCATGGACAGGTCTATTCGGTTGTGCAGGTCTATTTTGTGGAAAAGTAAGGCAGTTTCATGAATAAAGTATTTTTATAAATGCTATGTGCTTTTATGACACTCAGTTCCTTAGCTTGCTTATATCGAATTGTATGTTATTTCGAACCGATAGGTTTTTTTTTTGCGAGTTCGATATAACCAGACTTTGACTGTGCACAAAGGCCAGACAACTTTAGTCAGCCACACAAACTTTGAAGGCTGACATTTTGCATCAATGGAAATGTCCTACACAAAAAGGAATGCAATCAAAACTTGAGTCAGGAAGAACAAAGCAATCAAAAGAGTGAGGTGTATGGAGGCCACTTCTTCTTTTGAGAGCTGCGACGTAAGCTCTCGGAAACACTGCGGTGGTTCAGTGGCTAAGGCGTTGTGCTGCTGAGCCCAAGGACATGGGGTCAATTCCCAGCCGCAGTGGCTGCTTTTCTGATGTAGGCGAAAACAAAAGACGCCCATGTGTTCAAGATTTTGGCGCACATTAATGATCGCCAGGCAGTCGACATTAATTCAGAGCCCTCCGCTACGGGCCGCCTCATAGCCTAGGCGTAGCTTTAGCGCATAAAACAGCACAAGAAAAAAAAAACACTTGAGCGCTCAGCAGTACCCTGAGCTTTCCCCCTTTTTCATCGCACCTTAGGTGTGCCCGTTCTTTAAAGGCTGTTGCAACCGTGTGCGAGGACAGTGGCAAATCCCTGCAACAAATGTCGAATGTGTGGGAAAAACTGCCAAAACTGTCATCCCTTGAGCTAGGCGCACGCATTTGGTCTCGGAAGCACAGTAGGCTTGGCAGAACGTGAGCATCTATCATTACTCCTTGGCATGCCCACACTGAAACACTTGCCACAAGTTTGTCAGCAGGTTTCTCTTTTCTGGGCATCCCTCACCTCTTTAGCAGCATTATTGGTAAGCAAACACTGAAGGGTGCTAGCATTCTCCTTCTTGGCTACCACGGCTGCACTGGGCCCGTGCTGCCGTTTTTCCTGTTGGCTCAGCTGACTGTGGCCTGTCATTTAGTGCTGGGACATTGTTGAAGGTGGGACGCGGCTTTCAACTCAGGAAAAATGATGAAAACATCGTTTTTTAGAAACCCACATATTCGGCTTCTATGTTTCCTATTCTGTGCGTCTTCTATGTTTTGACGCTGAAAAGCGTCACAAAGTGACAGAAAAGAATACTTTTGCCAGGCGCGGTGACAAACTATCAGCTCAAAAGTGCGAAAAAAAAAAAGCGGCAATTTTCGTAGCGGTGTATCTCCGCATCGGTGCCACCGTGCGCGGCCATTTTGATATCTTAGATCGGCCGAGCGATCGTCTTTCCGGTTCCGCTCGTCTCTTTTATCATCGTTCATTCGCAAATGCACAAACGGAAGAAAAGAAACAACGCACAAACGGAGCTAGAAATAGATGCTGATGCGTTATTGGTCCTCCGGTCGGAGTGCTTTAAAATGATCCTCCTGATTGGGTGTCGCGGCGCAATGCAAGATGGCGGCCGCCTCAACTGCGTAGCGTGTGGTTTGAGTTCATTTTCGCTGCTTCACTCGGCCAAGTTTCTGTTCAGTCTGTGGTATTCAACACGGACGTTATCGCAATGGGAATGCCTGAGATCACGAGCCAGATTATGGGAAGTTGTGTGGCTCGAAAGGCGGAGGTCATCGAACGCTTTGTGGTGTGCGTGACTGTACCGTCCCCGACCCCGGAGGATGACGTGGTGTGCGCGCTTGTGGTAGCGGTTCGTGAAGTGAACTTTTGTTGGATTTGCGATGTTTACGCGCTTAGTTATTGCTGTGTTTTGACTGTAGGCTCGCAAGCCTTGGGGAAGAAACGGTCGACGCGTCAAACGCTGCGGCACGCACGGCATAGCCGACGCGCATTGGAGCATCACATGACTGGGCAACCAGTTACGATTGAACGCCAGTAGTTGTAATTAATACCTGCGACGTTAGATTTAATCTTAAAAGCGACCTGACCAGCCATATCAGGGATAATCAAAGTAGGATATGTTGCGGTAAGCGTGCGCAGCGATGCGCGCGAGCCATATCGCCGTTCTTGCGCAATGTTTCCCGTGCACTTCTAACAATTAATATGCAAACAGGTTCGAGTTAGTAATACAGGAATAAAAATATGTTCTTTGCGTTAAAAATGAACGTTACAGTCGCAGCATTTAACAGTGATTTTTTTAGGGAAATTATTGATACCATTGCATACATCTATGGCTTGGCATACTGGCTGTGCTGCGAGAAATATTGGATGCCTCGATTGTCAAAAGTAGTAAAAAAAAATGCCCTTGCATTGAAGTTGGGAGTTATGCAGAATATTCTACCAAGCTTCAAAGTAGGTCATTCGCATCGTTGTGGTATGCAAACTTTTGGCAACGAACACCTGCACGTATTAGTAAGTTGCTGTGCCAGGCAAGATGATAAAACATAAAAAAAGCCAAAAATGTTCAAATTTAAGTAAAAAAAATGCTTAACTTGTTGCCATGGTGACAACACTGCAAAAGGAGGTTGTCCAGTGCGATACAGCCAACCAGCTAACCTACTTTGCATTGAAAGCCCATTGAAACCCATCTCCCCCTCCGTTTGGTCTGCAAACTGGGGTATGTACTCTTCACAGAGGAGCTGAAAATGATGTTTTGTGGAAGGAGAAAGGCTGTAAGAGGCACTCCAATTTCAAGGCATTGCTTTCCAAAAGCCCCATGTTCAAAAGGACATAAAAGGCTACAACCCTGACGACTTTTGATAAGGGAAACATACGTTGCAACTTCGGAAGCTGTTTTGTCAAAACAATTTTTTTTGCCACCTGTGTCGCTTGTTCCAGGGACTTATTCGTGACCGCTGGGTCTATTTTGATTCCGTTTTTTGCATTACATTCCTCGATGAACAATTCAGGTCATCACAGTCTTGGTTTTTCCAGATTTGTTTTTTGTGATTTTTTTTAGTCGTTCACAGTCGACATGCGTGTTGCACAATAACCTCTAAAAAAATAAGACCTAAAAAACATTGTGTTGCAAAAAAAAAATTTTAAAACTGTCACGACCTCGTCCATTTATTTGTGAATGCAAAGCACTTCGAACAAGTTTTCTATCGTGTTTTATAAGCCGCTCAAGCTTGATACAAGCGGAACAGAAAGAAAATTTAATAAATAAAAAAGTTCTCAAAATATTACTTTGAAATTTTTATGGTGTTATCACAGAAGCATTTCCATTGCTGTGCCAATTTTCATCAAAATCCACAAAGAAATAAAAAAGTTGATTTGGAAAGCCACGTCCTCCTTAACACGATGTTGTTTAACATTGTTTAACATGGTATGGGGAAATAAACTTTATGTGAGGCTTTGTGGGCTCACTTTAAAATATAGGTAAATTAATAGACAAGTGGTGAGCATATCCTTTACATATCTTCAGCAACCCTCCACCAACCCCTTTCTCAATTTTTAAATTTATGGCTTTATCAAATACGCTACTTTCAAGATGTCAGCACCATAAAATGTGAACTTCGCATCAACCCAACACTGTCTTACATATCTTGCCAGTTGCTTCTATTTCTCACTTTTATTACAACTTTCGGGTTAGGTAAAAGTAGCATATGTCAGTTGCCAGTATGGTACTACACATAAAAGTTCTTTTTTTTCTTTTTTGTCGCCATAGGGACCCAACCAACGATCACGAGAGGATCAGTTTTGGAGGGAAGCCGTATGCGTGCGAATCCAGTCAGCAGTGCAGCCTTATGAAGACCCCCTTCATCATTTACGAAACTGTGGATGCCAGCAAACTGCCCTACACCTGCAATGCCTGCAAGAAAGTCTTTGCTCAGGAATGCGATCTTCTCGCACACAGCAGAGTGCACACTGATGAAAGACCTTACTTATGCGAGATCTGCCAGAAGAGATTCACACAGAAAGGGATACTAGTGAACCACATGAAGCTGCATAGTGGTGAAAAACCGCATGTATGTGATATATGTCAGAAAGCGTTTATTAAGAAAGGAAATTTGAATCGGCACAGGAGGTCCCACAGCGGCGAAAGGCCATTTGTATGTAGTATCTGTCGGAAAGAGTTTACCCAGAAGGCGCACCTGGTAGCCCACGAAATGTTGCATGCAGGGAACAAGCCGTACACTTGTGGCGCCTGCCAGAAAACCTTTGCAAAAAAAGATAATCTTGTTAGGCACCAGAAATCTCACTCCGGTGAAAGGCCTTACGTTTGCGATAGCTGTCAGAAGAGCTTTGCGAAGAAAGAAAACCTGCTTGGGCACCAAAAGCTGCACACTGTCACAAATCTCCACGCCTGCGGCACCTGTGGCATGAGCTTCCCGAAGAAGGATAGCCTGCTTAGGCACGAGAAATTGCATACTGGTGAAAGGGTGTACATGTGTGATGTCTGTCAAATAGGCTTTGTGAAGAAAGATACCCTTGCTAGACACAAATTATTGCACAGTGGTGAACGACCGTATGTTTGCCGGTTTTGCCAAAAGAGCTTTGCTCAGAAGGATACCCTGGTTGGGCATGAAAAATTGCACTCAGGTGAAAAGCCACACGTCTGCAAGACCTGCCAGAGGGGCTTTGCTAAAAAAGGTAACCTGGTTAGCCATGAAAAGTTGCACAGGGTTTAGAATCCAGGTGCCTGAAACTTCTGAGGAGGTTGTAGAAATTACCTTTAGTATCATCTTTCTGCAGAGCATGGAGATGAGGCGAAAGCCAGTTGGATCGAAAAGGCTGAGTCCACAGATTGCGCTATGTGGTGAGCCCCGAAGTGCAAGCACCCAGTCAAGCAGTTCAGCATTAAGTGCCCGGCCGAGGTTACTTGCGTATAATTTCTCTTCCTCATTTGGTTGCCCTGTGAGCCCTTTTTTTCAGTTTCTGCTACCGTATTTTCCGGTGTATAAGTCGCGTTTTTTTTTCTGAAATTTTTGTTGATGCATCTTATCCACCGATGTGACTTATGTATGGAATAAATTTGGTACGTGCCAGCCGTGCGTGGTCCGCGCTCGAAAAGGTGCCTGTGTGCTGCGTGATGTCAGCGCCTGTTAAGAGACACAGCTCTATGGTCTAAATGAATGATTTGTTAGCGAGTCAGAAGATGGCTTCGATGGTTTTGCTTAAACACTCTCTGTAAGAACATGCCATCGATGTGTATCAGTAAATCCTTTTTTTTTTAAAGTTCTGTCTAGACTTTAGATGGTAGATGCACGTGTCTACCGCTGCTTACCAGGGGATGCGTTCAGAGGCTTTTGCTGCATTTTCTAACGAACTGATCCTCTATGAGTTTACCTGCTTAACAAGTGTGTTTTGTACACCGGTGCGTCTTATACACCGGTGCGACTTATATACGTTTTTTTTTCCGGAAAAACTGCCGTTTTGAGGGGGGTGCGACTTATACAAAAGTGTGACTTATACACTGAAAAATACGGCATACCTTTCCTCAGCAAGGGTATTCTCAAAATGTTGCCTATTTCTACTGATGGCGGTGGCAGCTGTCAAGCAACTCATGTTGAGGGTACTTTTTTGGTGCACAATTGGGCCATGGGAGACTGCACGCCACCTACTAACGTTATGCACTGAACGTTATCATAAACATTTAGATAAAAACTAACATTACTGCTTGTGGCCGATAGTTCATTAACAATTTGCATTTAATGTATGAGCGAAAGGTAGTCATGGGGAATTCCCTGTCTTCCAAATAAGGGTAACATTGAGGGAAGTTCGCACAGGACCGGCATAATTGGAGATTAATGGGAGAGGCCGTTGCCGTGCAGTTGGCGTAGATAGGCTGCTGCTGCTGCTGCTGATGATGATGATAATGATGAGGGAAGTTACCATTCATCTCAGTTTTACTCATTACGCTGGGGAGGGTAGGGTTGCCACATGACCAGTTTTGGACGAGCCCGACTGGTTTTTTAGACAGCGGGCCGGTTGCTGGTCTGAACCGAAAACCGGCCGATATTGGCGGGTTTTTGGCCTGTTGTGAGCGTAAGTACAGCAACTATGGCAATAAATATGTGTTGACAAGCTGTGCAAAGACACTTTAGCAAAGGAAATACGTGGGCGAGCGCGATTCCTGAGATGGTGGAGACCAAAGGGAGGACAACACAACAAAATGCCGCCAGTGCGTTTAGCAAGTGCTATTACTTTTCAGTGCAGCTTATTCAGAGCAATAGCCAAAATCTCAATCGCCTTCAGTGCAAACGTGATGCTGATTTCTTTGGAGGAAAATGCTATAAGAAATGGCATTGCATGTCAATAAAAAAATGTGGTTGATCCCTCTTTCACAGGAATTGGCAAAATACGAAAGTGAAAGGGGCCTTCACAGGAGCAGTTGCATGTTAAAGGAACCTCCTTGCGCGCGAGCCTGACCCCGCAAGACGAAGTGACACGGACACACAAAAAACAAAAAACAGGGGAGGGTGCCTCAATTCATGCGTGTCTCCCGTACATGAAGGCGCTGGCATTCAGGCACCAACTGTCGGCGCTCATCAGCGTCATGATGCACCACATCGCTTCGCCTCTTCTAGATGGCGCGCACCATCTGAGTGAGTCATAGGGAAAGACATAAGGCGCGTTCGTACAGTTGCTCACATTTCGGTTCGTAGTGCAGTGGGAAGAGCGCCACGAACCTCCCGTTGCGGCCAGAGAGTCGTGCGCTCAAAACCGGGTGCCGCCGCGTCAATGGCACTTTTTCTGGCGACGTCATTTCTGTGACGGATATCACGTCACCAAAACCTTTGTGTACCTGGGCGTAAAACACTTTCGTGTTAAAAAACGTGGCGTCTTTTTTTGAACCCAAATTCAACCTTCTACTTACCCCCCCCCCCCCTCTTTTCTGAAGGGCCGGTTTTTTCGTCAGTGAAAGGAGGCAACCCCACTGGAGAGACCTTGGAGTAGCACACTGGTAATAGGGTCTTCCATTCGCGCTGTTCATGCAATGCTTCCATGTGATAGCTCGCGTATTTGGGTTCTCCAAAATGTGGCTTGATTGCAGAACTTTTTCAGTGTGTCTGAAACTCTTTTTATGAATAGTTTACATAGAAGCCCTGGAGAGACTGTACACCTCAGAATTTTGACATTTGAAGGGCAGGAATTTTTTTCAGTGATACTTTGCTTTAACTGAGCTCAGGACGTGTTATGGGAGCTCGTTGCGATTGGCCGAGACCGGCAGTATTTAATGCAAATTAAACGGGGATTGTAAGCTTGCAGAATGTGCTCTTTTTCGCCTAAATTTAGTGCACATGCTTTTTATAACAGGAAGAGTGATGGGGTAAACAATGGAAGTTACAAACAAACATGTAAACATAGAAGCACCAGTGCGTACAGCACGCAGTATGCTGGTCAAAGCTGCACAGCCATCGAGCACATTCGTCTTGTCTGACACGACAGTGACCATTTGGCATAAGCGGCATCGCCACTTACCTTACTTGACCTTGATTGTTGAGCATATTTAATTTTTCTGGAATGATTACTATCAACCTATAACAATTTTAAGCCAGGTACAAATGCAGTCAAAGACAGATCAAGTGTGGGCAGCAGTCTTTGATCGGTACTATCGCCCCACCTAAGGCAGACCGTAAAGAAGGCAAAATTACACCCATCTTCCCGCGAGGGAACCCTGATGTGATGCGACGCATCGGGGGGTTCAAGTGGCGTTTCCATTGGGTTGATTCTCTAAATCGGGTGAAACGTGTTGTGATCGCGTATAATGCATTCCATCACATGCGAGTGTTCTCATACGCGGGAAGATGGGCGTAATTTTACTTTAGCGTTTGGAGTGACGCTGGTATTGGATTGTGTCACACCACTCGCTGAAGGGACCGTCGCTTCCATCACGTCTTCATCGGAAGAATCGAGTCAAGCACGCAGTCGTCTAGCAAAGTGACGCGAAGTCGAACGACAGTGAGCGCTGACTGAACCGCCGCAGCGTGCTACCCGCTTTATAGTCACAGCACCTGAAGGAGAAGAGACAGCGGAGGAGAGTCGTGCATGTGCGCACTTGCCCGACCGGAGCGGAGTGAAAGCGCATGCACGCAGCTGTTGTTTATGATAATGAGACGGAGTGAGAGTGTTGCGCACAGCTGTCGGAGAGAAGAGCGGAGGAGAGTCGCGCATGCGCAGCTGGCGTGCGGATGCCGCCGACGCAGGAGGGACATGCCTCAGAGCAAGAGATGCGCCGCATCTAAAAATTTTAACATATCGCCATTAGCAGCAGCCTTAGTCAACATAACAACATTCGTTTTAGGCACATTTTATGAATATGCCTTTGCTTTGACTGCGTGGCCAAACACACGATTTTGTGGGAGAATCAAAATATTGGCTCTAAATGTTTAATTTTTCAGTTAATAAAGCAGCCTTTGCTTCCATACAAGCATTGGGTGTAGTACAAAGCACCAAATATTCAGAATAAAACAAACTTGTATTTTGTATTTACAGCCCTTATAAAGACTCGATGAGGCAGCCTAACAAGTTTGAAGGAATTGGAAGTACGGCTGGCAGTGAACTGCAGGATATGTGGCTGCACTGCTCTGCAATAAGTGCACTTGTTGCTAAACACAAAGACCAACTCACACACAAGATCATTGAGGTTGAAATGACTGCAGAGGCAGTGGATCAAAGTGCACGCACTGCTTCAGTGCACTGTCAAAAAAATGACTCACTATTTTGTGTCTGAAATCACATGATTAAGCCTGGCTTTCATGATGCGTCAAAACATGCCATGTATATGTACGGTAGCTTTTCAGACGGGTCGTTGCAGCAAGTTGGTGGCTGTATGTGTCTTGCGCCCCTTGTCCTTGCCAATCTTAGTGCTGTATTCTGGTTTCAGTGCTCACTATGTGAGAACTCTGGCAATATGACTTTCTCAGGACCGTGAAAAAGCATAAAATGCAGGCGTGAAATCTG
Source organism: Haemaphysalis longicornis (assembly GCA_013339765.2). Taxonomy (NCBI): domain Eukaryota; kingdom Metazoa; phylum Arthropoda; class Arachnida; order Ixodida; family Ixodidae; genus Haemaphysalis; species Haemaphysalis longicornis. The sequence goes on along the minus strand of JABSTR010003395.1, from coordinate 23,123 downwards.
AACAAAAACAAATATGCTTATAAATACAGTTTGACATGACAGATTTGCCAGAAATTTCAATTGAAACTGAAAACTGATACTTTGCAGGGGACAGAAACCCCAATCACGAAAGAAAGCAAATGTGAAAAGAGCAATGCAGTGCAAGTGCCAATCCTGCGGTTTAAAACAAACGTTGTACTTAAGTCCACTGCCGCGATTCCCACCAGCCAGTGCGAATCATGGATCACACGATCAGAGCAAACACATGGAAGCCTAAGCCTGTCAACGTAACCTCATTGGCAATCGAAGGAGAGGGGGAAAGCGATGGTTCAGAGGAGCGGCTGGCTGCTGGAGGGGAGAGTAATGAAAATTGAGGGGAAGGAGGCGGCTGTGAGGGAGGGAACCGATGGAGCAGCCTCAAGGTCTGCAGAACAGGCCCGCGGCACTTTTGTTTCGCCCACTGATGAGTGGCGTGCTTCGCGTGTTCCGTCGGATAACGCAGGTCAGGCGTAAAATTGCGTTGGATAACTCAGGTTTTTAATGCATTGTTTATACGGGGACTTTGCCAAGACTCGACTTGTCCGTCCTAAAACCAGGTTGTCGTAAATCAGTGCCTCCAAGATTTGAGCAAAAATCACTAAACTCATCTGCAAGCTCAACACCCTCTCGTTGAAAAAATGCTTAAATTGGTTTTCCAGTTTGTTTAGAGTTTTTTCTCTCGTGCTCTCACTTTAATACAAGCTGTCAAAGGTTCTCTTGTCGGTATGCCTTTCCTTGCCTTTCCCGTTTCAATGTTTAATTTATTTGTGAAAGAGCTGAACAGTAGCGATTTACTTGTACCTTGAGTTTTGGCAAATGATTACAGTGATAATCGTGTGAATTACCATTTATGTACCCTCCAATATAGAGTCGAAACCCGCAATAACGAAATTCCGCAATATCGAAATCCCGCGAGTACGAAATTCCTGCGGCCACGAAATAATTCCGGATTTCTGGCAAACGTCCATAGAAGCCCACGTATTTCTTATACCACGGCAGTGAAATGTTTTTGGACAGTAATCCCGCATTAATAAATTTGCTACAACGGCGCGGGCCTGATTTTACCTACCCGCCAAAGGTTAGTTGTCAAAAGTATGCTCTTATGCTTGTTATGCGCACTCAAAATGTGCCAACGTCTGTTTTTGGCACGGTAGCGTGGGGTGCCGCCATTTTTGTTTACGTAAGTCGGGGATTGGGTCCATGTCCGGAAACATGCCTGGCCGCACTGCAGCAGGCGACGGCAAATGATCATGCTGGAGTGCAGACGGCCCCATCGGATGAGCTCAACAGGCCGAAGCATTACCAAGAGTTGCAATCCATTAAAACAATGAAGGGAAGACTGGAGCACTGATGAAATCACATGACAAATGAGAGACAAAGTTACAATGGTGCCTGAAAAAAACCTGACACTCTGCGATCAACAGTATCATCGTCATGTAAAGCAGCATTGCAGCGACACCATTAGGGGGCGACACAACTCTAGCCTTTTCATCGCTTCCGTAGCCTCGCACACGTGACTTTGTTGTGTGTGGCTGTTTGCTTACAAGTTGTGTGGCGACCGGCACATCGAATCTTAATAAGATGCCTCTGCCAGCCAAAAAGCAGAAGTTTCTGGCACCTCACGATAAGGCTGCCATCATTGCCCAAGTTGAGAAGGGCAGGAAAAAGATCGCCGACGAGTACAGAATTGCGTGCAGCTCGCTTTCGACTATACTGAAAGGCAAAGATGCCATCCTTCCTGCTCTCGGTAATGGTGCACGTGCATAGAACAAGATGGTGACGGCGGCGGCCTTTCTGTACGTCAATAAAGCATTGTTCGCATGGTTTTGCGAACAGCGTGCCAACAAGGGCTACTGTCTGGAAAAATACTTCAGCAGAAGTCACTGGACTTTGCCTGCATGCTCAGGCATGACCAGGTCCGAGTGAACGTTAGATGGTTGAGCCGAAAAGCCCTGCACAACATTGTGGCCAGAGCGATTTCGGGAGAAGTAGCAGCCGTTGACCAGTAACAACGTCGTCATGGGTGCTGACCAACAGAGAAGTACTGGACCAGTGCGAGCCGTGCGACGTGTACCGGGGTTGTTCTTTCAAATGCTCCCGTCAAAGACCATGGACTTGAAATGCCAGGGTGCAAGCACAGCAAGCAGCGCTTTACCATTTTGTTGTTCTCCAATATGGACGGCACAGACAAGCAGCCACTTCTAGTCATCGGACGGAGCAAGAAGTCCCACTGCTTCAAAGGAAACCGCCGCACACTGCCCATTCAGTACGCCACTTATAAGACGGCATGGATTTCCTGGGCTCCTTTTTCCAGCTGGGTTGAGGTGTTCGATGCCGATGTGGGCAAGGCGGGCAGGTCGGCAGCCCTTTTTTGGACAACTGCAGCGCCCATCACATTAATGAGACGGAGCTCATGAACGTGCTCTTTTTTTTTTTTTTTACCAAACTACACTTGTTCTGCAGCCTCTCAAACAAGGCATAATTCGGAGCGGGAAGTGTGCCTACAGGGAGAGGTTGATCCAGCGTCTGCCACTCAACCTCTACCACAAGTGCCCCACTGACGTGAACTTGTGCATGGCCCTTGAGATGGTGGCCGCCGTTGAGATGGTGGCCGCCGCATGGGATGTGACATTCCCATCGGTGATTGATAGCTGCTTTAAGCACGCGGGCTTCACCACCACCGTGCAACACGTGTAGATTGCGCTTCAGTGTCACCAGACGAAGATTTGGACGAACGCGCATTTCGCCGAGAGTGCTGGCAGTGCAGTGCCGCTATCGCTGACCAATGCCTGAGAGGCACTTCGTGTTGTCGGCAGCGGCATTTCAGGTGCGCTCACTATTGATGCGTTCGTTTGCGCCGATGACGATGTAGTCGTGCACGAAGAAATGACCGACGAGGCCATTATCAAAAGCATGTTGCAGCTGACGACACCGAGGACCAAGAATACAAGCGAGCGGAGAAGCCCAACCTACGGGTTGTTTTGAATGCCCTCGACACTCTTCAGTCCTTCTTCGGCGCACATGACGAAGGCGTGGCAATGGACCACTTTTTTCAGTGCGAAGGCAGAGCTTTGAAATTATTGCATGGTAAGGGTCGGCAAAGTGATTTGGCCGACTTGTGGCAATAAATTTTTGTTCTGCTGGCCATATCACTGTTTTTATGTCACTCTCGCGGCAACGAAATTCTCGCGAGAACGAATTTTTCCGGTTTTTCCGGTGATCTCGTTATTGCAGGTTTCAACTGTATTACTTGCAATAATTTTGGAGTTTTTAATACTTGTAAGTGAATGAATATTATGGGGATGTATGTCCCCCAAGTTATCATTTGATGTATGCGTGTCAGCACTAGAAAGAGAAGGCATGCAAGATTTTGGTGGTAATAAAGGTTATTTAATGCAATGTGAATTGTTCATTATTTTGATCTTTATGTCTAGTCTCTACTTGTATAAATAGCCTGTCATATCACTGGCTAAGGAGACACCTGGGATTTTATAACTAGATCAACGACTAGCATCTGTAGGCTACGTCCTCAGTTTTTTTGGACACAACATGGATTTTTGAGTTCAAAAAGTGGGTTTGGAGGAGCCATTTATCTGCATCATCTCCACCAATTTATGAATGTCAGGCATGACAACAGGTGTTCAAACCTGTAGTGCTAAATTTAGTAGAACACTAACATGTTTAAGTGCAGCGATGGCGCAGAGGTAGAGCATCCGCCTAGCGTGCAGAAGGACCGTGGTTCGAATCCCAGTGCCGGAATATTCCCACCGGATTAAAAAAAAAATCCGCGTATTGATGGAATTGCACAAAGGGGCTTGGGGTGCGGCCTGACTCCGGCGACCATTACCGGCAATGCAATCCCTCACCAGAGCAGGATTGGCCACCCTGGTGTAGTAACGGCCACAACCTCCCATGAATACGCCAATTAACCCTCGGCCCTCAGTCCCCAGCGGCTGCGAAGAACTGACACGGCGGCGGTCAGACCTGTGACGCAGCAGAGGGTGCTAAGAATCCCTGGATCCGGACAGGCCGCCAATGGAATCTGATCCTGGCAACGTTTAACGCGCGAACCTTATCTAGCGAAGCGAGTCTAGAGGTGTTGTTCGAGGAATTAGAGGGCATTAAATAGGATGCAATAGGGCTTAGCGAGGTTAGGAGGGCAGGCAAAGCATTTACGGTGCTGAAAAATGGACACGTCCTATGTTACCGGGGTCTAGAGGACAGAAGAGAACTGGGAGTGGGATCTCTAGTCAATAAAAGCATAGCTGGCAACATTGAATAATACTTATAGCATTAACGAAAGGGCAGCAGGTCTTGTAATTAGGCTCAATAAGAGGTACAAGCACAAGGTGGTGCAGGGCTACGCGCCCACATCCTGCCACGACGACCAAGTAGTGGAACGCCTCTATGAAGATGTGGAATCGGCAATGGCTGAAGTAAAAACACAGTATACCGTAGTTATGGGGGACTTCAATGCTAAAGTAGGCAAGAATCAGGCTGGAGACAAGGCAGTTGGGAACTATGGTCTGGGCTGTAGAAATAGTAGGGGGGACCTACTAGTTGAGTTTGCCGAACGGAATAACCTACGCATAATGAATACCTTCCTCTGTAAACGGGAGAGCCGGAAGTGGACCTGGAGGAGCCCGAATGGGGAGCATAAAAATGAAATAGACCTCATATTATGCGATAACCCTGGCGTCGTGCAGGATGTGGAAGTGCTCGGAAGGGTAAGGTGTAGTGATCACCGTATGGCAAGATGTCAAATTAGGCTAGATTTGAAAAGGGACCGCAACAAGCTAGTACAAAGGAAGCCGATAAATGAGCTAACAGTAAGACGTAAAGTAGAAGAATTCAGGATCGCACTGCATAACCGATATTCAGCTCTTAACGAGGAAGCCGAGCTTACGACACAGGAAGCCAGCGACAGCCTTACACGCATTATCACGGAGTGTGCAGTCGAAGTCGGGGGCACTATGGCTAGACAGGATACTGGTAAATTTTCACAGGAGACGAAAGATCTAATCAGGAAACGGCAAACCATGACAATCTCTACCGCAGCTGACAGAATAGAACTAGCGGAGCCTTCGAAGTTAATCAATAAGCTTAAGACAGCTGACTTACGGAAGTATAATATGGAGAGAATCGAATACGCTGTAAAGAACGGAGGTGGCCTGAAAGCAGTGAAGAGGCGTGGGGAAAAATCAGATGTATGCACTTAAAGATAAGCAAGGCAATGTCATCACAAATAGGGATAAAATAGCCGCAGTGGCCGAGGATCTCTATAGGGATCTGTACAGTAGCCGGGACATACAGGATAATGCCGAACGAGACAGTACAGAGGAGATAGACATCCCACCAGTAACGACCGAAGAAGAAAGGAACGCTTTGAAAGAAATGAAAGGGGGCAAAGCACCTGGTGAGGATCAGATAACAGCAGACCTCTTGAAGGATGGCGGAGAAATTGTACCTGAAAAACTGGCAAACCTGTATACGCAATGCCTAACCGGAATCTTGGAAGAACGCGAACATCATCCTAATCCATAAGAAAGGCAACATGAAGCACTTGAAAAATTACAGGCCGATCAGCTTACTGTAAGTCGTCTACAAGGTACTTACCAAGGTAATCGCTAACAGAATTTCTGCAACCTTAGATTTCAGTCAATTTAAAGAACAAGCAGGGTCCCATAAAGGTTATTCAACAATGGACCATATTCACACGATCAATCAGGTGATAGAGAAGTGCGCTGAGTATACTGAACCCCTATATATAGCCTTCATAGATTATGAGAAAGAATTTGACTCGGTCGAAACCCTAGCAGTCATTCAGTCATTACGGAACCAGGGGGTAGATGAGCATTATGTAAGAATACTAGAGGATATCTACAGTGGGTCCAAAGCTACCATCATCCTCCATAAGGAGAACAGTAAAATACCTATAAGGAAGGGTGTCAGACAAGGAGACACAATCTCTCCAATGTTATTCACATCATGTTTACAAGAAGTATTCAGAACGTTGGATTGGGAACAGGTGGGAGTAAGAATACCACAGTAACCTCAGATTTGCTGATGACGTTGCCTTGCTAAGTAACTCGGGGGACGAATTGCAAAGCATGCTTTCCGTGCTGGAAGAAGAGTAGAATCGTGGGCCTGAAAATTAATATGAAGAAAACTAAAGTAATGATCAATAACCTCGGGACAGCACAGCGGTTTGAGATAGGTGGCGAGGCAGTGGAAGTGGTAAGCGAATATATCTACTTAGGCCAAGTTGTGACCCCAGATCCCAACCATGAGACAGATAATTAGAAGGATCAGAATGGGGTGGGGTGCATATGGCAGACATTCTCAGATAATGAATAGCAGCCTCCCATTGTCGCTAAAGAAGAAAGTGTATGACAGCTGCATCTTACCGGTACTCACCAACGGGGCAGAAACTTGGAGGCTAACTAAAAGGGTCCAACTTAAATTGAGAACGACTCAGCGGGCAATGGAGCGGGAAATGATAGGTGTATCATTAAGGGACAAGAAGAGAGCGAAGTGGGTCAGGGAACAAACACGTGTTAAGGACATATTAGTAGAGATTAAGAAGAAGAAATGGACGTGGGCAGGGCATGTAATGCGAAGGCAAGATAACCGCTGGTCATTAAGGGTAACAGAGGGGATCCCCAGAGAAGGCAAGCGTTGCAGGGGGCGGCAGAAAGTTAGATGGGCAGATGAGATCAAGAAGTTTGCGGGGATAAATTGGTCACAGTTGGCAGATGACCGAGGTAATTGGAGAATAATGGGAGAGGCCTTTGCCCTGCAGTGGGCGTAGATAGGCTGGTTATGATGATGATGTGATGATGAACATGTTTAACCTGTCAGGCTTTTGCTTGAATAATGAAGAAGTAAATTGCTGTGGTACAGCACAAAATACATTTTGAATGCAGGGATAGCAGGAAAATGCCATACAATGTAGTATGACAGTTTAGTTATCAGCTTAGCGGCTGGGACAGGTACTTCCTTCTTCTTTATTACCTGGTGAAAAATAGGAGAGATTGCTGCCTTATAGGAGCACTGGCTACTCCTCGCGTAAGGTACGGTTCATAGAAGACGGTTCAAAAGTCTTAAACTCACTGCCCAGTTCGGTGAGGTAAGCTCTTCTGTGGAGTTCTGGCAAAGTTCATGGAGTCAAGTAGACCGCACTGCAAACACAAATTTGTCCTCGGTGTCCCTTAATGGAAGTCAGTAATTATGCTAGTCACTTGATGTGGGTCAGGGGAAATTTACACAAAACAGCAGATCACAAATCACACAGAAGATGACAAAGAAATCACACACTAGAGAAGTGACGATATACAGTACAGAATGGAGGAGGGATGGGTGCTTAGTGTTATCATTTTTTTCAGCAAGTAATGCTGACCTAATGCTCGAGATTTTGGATAAACAGTAAATTGGTCAAATCAAAAAATAATTTTTTTTAAAATTTTCTAGTATGAAGTCTGGGTGGATCCCTGACTGTGAATTAGCTTGATGAAGGCTAGGGAACCGTTCCATTACGTCGCAGCCAACGTAAATGCACCAGTGTACTATATTTGATAGCAGTTGTGCGATAAACAGAGGAGAAAAAACGTAATAATTTGTAATAAAAAAAAGTAACGGAAAAAAAGAATTTCGCTAGTAAACATAAGTTAAAGGTAAGTTAAAATGTATACGTATACATATAAATATACGCATATATACATGTATATACACATGTATACATGCACACATATATGTACAGCTTGTAATGGCAGATCAACAATACACAGCATCAATCGCAATATTCTAACAAATACAGTGTTATTCACAATTGCAACACAGCTTAACACAATGCTAGAGAAAGTAGAGAAAGATAGTGCATATTTGTTGAACTGCACAGTGCAGCCATAACTAAAACTTTTATCACATTCTTTTTAGTCACATTTAGGATTAGTGCATGCTAGAAACTTTCAAATAGTAAAGCAGGCAATGACTGAAAGAGATTGGGTGGGATAGCAATATCTGAGAAAGCTTGAAATGTCTTGTATTTTGACGTTCATAAGTATAGATGTTAAATAATTCTCTGACTCTCTCTATACCTTGTTTTAAGCACAGTCAGGTAGAGGAAGTCGCCGTGAGATTTTCTGCAGAATCGCACGAAGTTCATTTTTTACCATGGTCTTTGTGTCGGCAATATCACACTTTGAACTCTTTTGACCACCAGCAAATGCACTTACTACCTTCACCTTGGTGACAGGCCCGTCAGCAGCGCAGCTGCTCAGTCCAATAGGAATCGACACGTTGAACTGCTGCATATGCTGCAGGAGCCATACGTTGAAATACTCACTTCTAAAAACCCGTATTTGTACGGAAAGTTACATGTAAGTACATGCTGAGTGAGCACACGCAACAAATATGAGGAATGACGAGTGAGTAGACTAGTACATGGGCTCACGAGTAAGTAGAGTCAGTTTTAATATACACTCACGAGCAAGAGTCACAAACAGTTTGGGGAGCCATGGCTTCTAACTTTCATTCAGAAACGAGAGGAGGCTACGAGCTGGGAATCTTTCACTGCCGCCATTCCCACTTAAATGGTGTCACTGTTCTTGGTGGGCGCTCGTTATAGGGGTGAAAGGCGCTGCTGGTGGTCGCAGGGCTTGTTTGTCACATCCCTCACAGAGGCCAATTGCACATGTTGACCAGTGGGCATGGCACATGCAGTCAGTGATCGCTTCACTGGTCAAATAATTAATGGGGTGAGCCCCAAGATTCTGCTAGCATGCACCACGGGCTCTGAAGCTACTTGTTCGGTATCCTCAGCACCCTTTGCAGTTGCTAAGCAGTGTCTGAGCTTAACTACTGACATCGCCACCCTTCACGGTTATTACCATGGTTTTTGGCAAATCTGCTGCATGGTTCCCGCCCAAGAAATTGTCTATACTGATTTACCTTTTACATTCAGACGACAGTTTTGAGCATTTAGGTGTGCATATGGGTTCATTTCAGACTTCCTTTAGGAAATGTGTGTGTCAGGTTACACGAGGATTATGGGAAAACTAAGCTACATTTACCTTGGCGATTGCACCAGCTGAGCTCTTTTTCATATGATTATTTTGGTAATTGTAACTGATTCCAGCACATATTCGTGGACTAGATTTTCTTTGCTGCCTTTTAGAATGGCTTCCCTCAACATTTAAAGAACACAGATATGCTACATGGTGCTAGGCCCTCCTGTATTAATCTGGTCTACATGTTTTAATGTCCTGTTGCAAAAGCATTATATAGCTGCATTGAGCACAAAAGCTGGCAATGGTGTCTGTGCCTGCGACCTCAAAATGAATCCTTAGGAAGCATTCATAACACAGGACATTCTGTAACGTGAGCCTGACTTGGCAGCAGCGAGAGGTGGTGATCCACCCCTGTACACCACAGATGAAGGGAGTAGAAAAAAGCAGCCAAGAGAGTGAAAGGACAAGCAGCGCAGTTCACCATCGTTGTCAACTTTCCCATTGCTGGGCCGCAGGAACGAGCAGTGCACAATACATAGCAGACAGATTGAAGCCATTTGAAAGCTTCAAGGCAGATCATAAAGCAGTGTCTCAAGTGGTAACATTAGAAAGCACTTGCAAAATGCAAGGTGGAAACAAAGCATCTGAGGTGTTTAACCGGGCAGCTGGGCTTTTGCAGTCACAACCCATCATAAGCGGTTCACTGTCCTGGGACTTTTTAAAATTCGATTGCTTTGGGCCCAGCTGACACTGAAGGGCACTGAAAAGTTCATTTTACAGCTAAGCTGTTAGCCTCTCGTTGGTCGGAAAATTTCATGGCTTAACCAAAAAAACCTAGGAAGTGCCCAGTAGTTCTCACCCGAGACGCCGAGTGCATGTATCAGGCTAATAAGGCATGCAGCATGGAGCTCAGTATTCGTGTAAAGAACAACCCCAAAGCAAGCATCAAAACCGCATCATGGATAAGGTGCTTGTGATCAATGGACCCCCCTCCATATGTTGCTCATAAAGCTTAGGTTTGCAGCTGCTATCGAAAAGGGCAGTTGACGTCATTTGAGGGCGAGCGCATTCATCAGGGTAGGCAGGACTCGGCATTTGCAGCCAGAAAAGCCGAGCAAGGTGGCAAGGAACATTACCTACCCTCCCCCTTCAGCATCTAGTGTTGTTTAGAATAGCTTCGCTACACGTTCACTTTCGCAGAACGGCATGGCGACCATTTTAGATGCAAAGCATCTCTTGCTTGGGGCTATGTCCAGCATCCGTCTGTTGTCCGCACCTCTCCCCCTACACTATATAAAAAAACTCCCCCCACCTCCCCGAAGGGGATTGTGCGGAAATGCGAAGCTGCGGCAAGCAGTAACGGAGAGAGGCGTGCGCTCCACTGCATTTATATACATTTTCCGAGCGCAGCGAGCGGAGAGAGGGTACGCGGAGAGGAGAGAGAGACCCGCGCAACACGCCCGCCCCGCGCGCGAGCTCTCTCTCCCGCCGAGCTCCGCGATGCGAGCGCCCTCACACGCCCGAGCGCGCTCCTCCTCTCCACTCACTCTCCGCTACTCCGCCCGAGCTCCGCGGTGTGAGCGCCCTCACACGCCCGAGCGCGCTCCTCCTCTCCCCTTGCCCTCCGCTACTCCCGCCCGAGCTACCACCTGCTCCGGTTGCTAGGCGCGCCACAGCTGTTGCTAGGGGCGCGGAGGAGCGCGGAGAGATAACACCTGCGGGCGCACGTCGACGGAGCACGACAACCCCCGACTGTAGCGGCGCGGGTCCACCGTGCCGAGACGACGACGACGACGACGAAGGCAGAACTACGAGGCGCGCGCTCACGTGCGCTCGCGCTGGAGGAATGCAGGCACACGCCGACGGAGCACGACAACCCCCGACTAAGAAATGCATTCGCATTTAAAAAAGAAATAGCGGCGCCCGGTTTCAATCCCACGACTCTCTGGCCGCAACGGGAGGTACGCGGCGCTCTTCCCACTGCGCTACAAAACCGAGACAGGAGCAAGTGCTACGAACACGCGTTGTGTCTTGACTCATTCAAACTACGTCAAGAAGCTACTGATACGAAGGCACGTGAAGCTGAACGTCAATAGAAACGACAACTGAAAACGTTAGAGGAGGATGTTAGCGTCTCTTGCTCGGGGGGATGTCCCGCGTCCGTGCCCCGTCCGCAGCGCATCTGATGATGATTGTGGCAGGATGCCCCTAGGGACTGGCCAACCAAAGAATCCATCCCGAGATAGCTTTGCGTTCAACCACCGTCGTCATCTTCCCGTAGGGGAACCCCTGAAGACAAAGGAGGAGAAGAAGACAAAGCTGCGAAGAGGAGGGCGTGCACGTTGCTCTCGCCCCGTCCGCAGCACTTCTGATGATGATTTTGGCAGGATGCCGTAGGGATTGGCCAACCAAAGAATCCATCACGAGATAGCTTCACGTTCAACCACCGTCGTCACCTTCCCGTAGGGGAACCGCTGAAGAAGAAGAAGGAGAAGAAGACAAAGCTGCTAAGACGAGGTCGTGTACGTTGCTCTCAGCCGGTGCACCAACGTCAACAACCTTTACCTCACCAACGCTGACGGAGGCTACCGATTCTACCACAGAGACAACATCGACAAGAACATGATGGACGAGTTTCGGCACCTCGAGCACCACCGCCTATCTCACCGTAACACAACAGTACTTGCGTGCCTTTGCCACCGGTGTGGACCCCGACGTGGAATTCTCTCTGGCGCTACTAATCACCAGATCACTCAACATAACGGCAACACGCCAGCTGCGCGATAAGCGTGCATGCGCGTCTCCTCTCTCATCTCCTCCTGTCCACTCCATCTGCTCTATATAATAAACCCGGTCCGCGCGCCGCTTCCTCAGGTGCGGTTTCAGTTGAGACACGCTGCACCGTCCGATGAGCTGAATGGACGCCAAAAATTCTTCTTTGCGTCACCACATAGTTTCCTTCGGGGAGATGGTGTAATTTTTCGATTTAATTATTTGTAGTTTAAGTAATCGCATTATGGGGAACACAACATTTTGCTTCTTGTTGTAATGTTCCCGATGTTTACAACCAGTGCCATGTTCCGAAGTGGTTACAGAGGATAAACGGATGTTTTTTTTTATTTGCCAGCTCGAGGAATTTGGAGGCGAAGTTCGTTTGTAAGGGGACACACTATTCAGTGTCTTTGTTTGGTGCACCATAATTTCATTTTGTGTTGCGACGAACTGTTTAAGTTCTCTGCCTATGATGATCAGAGAGGCTGTGCGCATCCAGTGTAGCTACCATTTGCAGATAAATGGTCCTTAGCACCACTGTTGAAAGCGCTGCTAAAATAACGATGGCACCAGTCAAAAACGCCTCCGGGTTGATTAATGGGAGCTGCTGAGTAGCTTTTCTGCAACTTTATGTAGCCATGCTCTGCTATTTGCAGTATGAGTGGCATTCACTTACGCTGAGGCTTTTGCACATGGCTGTTCCAGTTGTTCCCTCAGAGCTGTTATGTGTGGATTTCCTTCCATACCATGTAAGTGCGCATGCATACAGGTGCTGTTTCTGGTTTCTACAACCTCAGTTGTATTGTTTAGTTAATTAATTTATTTATTTATTACACGTTCCTACAGTGGCAATATTGTAGGGGGCTTATTTCGAACAGTATACAGTACACACATTTGTCAGTGTGAGACAAATAACAATGAAACACTTGTTTGAGTAACAATACACGAGGCAAATAAAATCTGAAAAAAAAATTATACAGCATGCTCGTTATACAGCATATTTATATACAGCATCCTCAAAATTATACAGCACCCTCAGCAAAATTTGTGGCAAGAAACACTTCGTTAGAGAGGTTATTCAAGTGACTAATAGTGTTAGGAAAAAATGAATGTTTGAACACATTAATGCGGCATTGGAATTCTCTAATCTTTCTTGCATTATCTCTGCGTGCGGATACATAGTGTGGCTGTTTTAAGTACAAATCTTTATCTATTCCGGTTTGGTTATTGTAAACGTTGTGTAGAAATTTCAACATTAGCAGTTTTCTTTGATGCAACGACTTCCATCCAAGACTGTTTATAATTTGTGAGCTCCTGACAGTAAAATTACAATTATTGGTTACAAACCGAACAGCTCTCTTTTGAACTCTCTCTAGTTTTTCTTGTAATATTGCAGTAGAGGGGTCCCATGCTGTGCATGCATACTCAAGTACTGGTCTTATATTTGTGAAATAAAGCGTTTCTTTTAGTGTTGGAGGGGCATCCTTAAAATTCCTCTGGAAGAAATAAAGAAGACGAAATGCCTTGCTGATTATTGCGGTGATGTGGGTGTTCATCGTTTATGCATGGCATTGGTAGCTTTTTTGTGCACGTTTTATGGTAGTACATATTAACCGGGCAGTTTGGTATCTGCTGTAACTGCTTCGGAAATAAATTGGCGTTTGCTCGTGTAACCCTGCAGTAATTCATGAACTTGTAGAAAAGGAAAGAGCAGGCAGAGGAATTTTATATCTCAAGAACGAGCAGGATTTTGAAAGGAAAAACAAAGCAACTCATTCTGTTACACTTGAGAGAAATTTTAAGGTAAGACCCAGTAGGTCCCCCTCATGCCAACTGCTGTGAAGGTGCTTAAGAGAAATCGCTACGAGCTACACAAATTCAAATATAAAGTGGAGTTATAATTCAGAAACACATGCATTACCAGTGGTACGGGGGGTGTCACGTTCTTAGTGGTGTTTTGCGAATTACCCTGCGTTGCTATATGAAGTTTCTAACCAAGCAGCATGCTGCATGGGTGTTTCAACAGTGTAATTCCTCCGTGTTGCTTGTGCAATACAACCGGTGTGTCTGTGTTGTGGCTGCCCCACTCGCTGTAAATGGTCCAAGGGTGAAGCAGGCTGTGTTTCTTTTGTGGGGCCACATGGAAAAGGGCTTTAAAGAAGCGACTACAAGGAAGGGGTTGGATGTTTATATTTATAGCACAACAGTCCTTGCTTTGTATTTGTCTTATGCTCACCCATGCGAGCTCATATTGTGATGTGGGCGTGAAATGGCTTAAACCGAACCCACACTGAAATTTTGGGGCTCTGGTGTTAGATGTATAACATCAACTTTGCAGATTCTGGCCACATCGTTTCAGATGACCCACATGTGACCATTTTCACTGCCGACAGTCAAAAATGGAGAGTTGATGCATTTTTGCTTTAAAGGAAGGTCCCTTTGCATATAAGTCCCTTTGCATATAGTTGCGGAGAGTCGCAACCATCATGGCAGTAGGCATGATCTGAGGTAGTGCCTTTGAGACTTTGAAAGCCTGGCCCAGTTTTCTGTTCTTTGCATATGCGAAGTTTTTTGCAAAGATGAAAAGAGTGTAATAATTAGTGCACTAGTAATTATAGGACAGTAACAAGATTAGGGGTAGAATAGTAATACAAACAACAGTGGAAGAATCATAGTAGGAGGAAGAGTAGTTATAGTACTGAGTGTCATATACCTTGACCTATACTCAATTCTTGTGGTTCAGAAAATAAAGTCTCCTTCAAAGCATCAGCTAGGCAGATTGTCTCCTTTTAATGGCAAGTTTAAATGACTCTTCTAGTTTGGCATAATTTTTTTTACTTGAAAGAGAAGCTAGCACAAGCCACTGTAACTTTCAGTTTTTCTTTTGGTAATTGCAAGATATAAGTTGCTTAGAGCTTAAGCAACTAAAACTAAGTTATTTGCTTCATATTCGAAGTACAGACCTGGTCATACATACATGCAGCATGATGCACAGTCATTGTCACCATGCTGTCCTCAACTGGAGCATGACCCGCTTCTGACTAACGAGGTGCTGTTGGAGGACTGGTGTAAGGTTCCTGTGACAAGAGGCACTGGCGGCTCTTCACTAACATGGCCAAGAAATAAGCATGGTTGCCTGGTTTTAGCCATAATGAGATTCACAGATCTGTAAGGAATAAAGCAGATGCACGTGCTATCACCACTTGTCTGTAGGAGATGCTTATCGTAATTGGCTTCTTGTAAATCTTCCCAAATGCACAGCAATGATCTGTTTAGTGCACCACCTAGCCAAGTTAGACTTCCCTCAGCTGAAGATGCTTGACGTGCCACTCACGCAGGTGGCAAGGATAAAGCTGCCAGGGGCCACTATTGACAACCGGCTTTCTCCGTCAGCGTGCACTCGGATGCCACCATTTGCATTGTCTCCTTGCATTATCTTGGCGCACCACCTTTGGTGCCAGACCTGACAGCTTGCACATGCTGTTTGCATCGCTTGCACTTTCCCAGCTGTAGTACTGTGCCCCTGCATAGTTGTCATATCAGGCCTCCTGAGTGGCACGCCTCACACGCGTACAAAGGCACACAGCCTTTGCCATACTCAGGATGCCCTTACCGTGACTGTTGCACACCAGAACTACGTCGCGCCATTGGCTGGCAGCCCCTCGCGCAGAGATGCAACGTTGCATCGCTCCGGCTGCTTTTAGCTACCATTACGCCACTCGGGGCCTCGCACCCACTGGCAGGGCATATTTTTCGCACTAGTACCAACAACCTGGCTCACACTCTGGCCTGCACAGTGTGCCACCAGAACTCCTTCGTTCCGTGTGTGGTCAGCATGTGGTGCTCCCTCCGAAGCATGCTCAGGAATCCACCCGCCACTGATGTAGACGGAGTCAGGAGCTTCTGCCGCCATTCGGCGCACCGCCTAAGGAGAGCAGTCTGCTGAACCCGCTTCTCTCCCCCTTTACCATTCTTTTCTTCCTCCTTCCTCCCCCTCTTTTTCTGCACTGTAGGCCTGTGTGCTGGGCCTCTTGGTATGGGACGTTGGCCTTTTCAGCGCACCCTAGCCCTCCTGTGTTGAAATAAAGTATTGTTATTCACATTGTTATTGTTAATTGCTTACAATGCAGAGTTTACTCGTGTGTAATTTGAGGGGTGAACATGGGAAAAGTGTGTGCAGGCTTGTGATTGCATGCTGAGTAATACACTTATCACATTTTGTGTTTCTTTGAACTGCTTCACGGGCTTCATAGGACCTAGCCCTGAGTTTTCATTCACAAAATTATTTTGGGTAGGGCTGAATTAAGCCGGATAGCTTGAAGATTTTATTATTGAAGTATTCAGTTTTCTGTATTGGCTTACCTAGTTTTTTACCGCCCCAGGAAGCCTGGTGACAACTACGAGGAGATCGCTGTCGAAGGAATGCTGCATCCGTGCCGACCCAGTCAGCAGTGCAGCAATACGGAGACTGCTTCCACCGTTCAGGAAAACATGGATGGCCTGAAAAACCGTTACATCTGCAACGTATGCAAGAAAGTCTTCAGTAAAAAGTGCAATCTTACCTCGCACGGCATAGTACACTCGGGCGAGAGGCCCTACCTGTGCAGATTTTGTCAGAAGAGCTTTGCTCGGAGAGGAACGCTTATCATGCACGAGAGACTGCATACCGGTGAAATACCATTTGTCTGTGGTATCTGTCAGAAAGGCTTCAAGCATAGATCTCAACTGGTCAAGCATGGAAGATGGCACACTGGTAAGAAACCCTATCTTGGCAACGAAAACTTTCTCGCCAAAATGGGCCTCAGTGGTTACGAAGTGTCGCATCCTGTTGGAGAGCCCTTTGTGTGCAGCTTTTGCCAAGAAAGCTTTCCGCAAAGACAACAGCTGGTTACCCACATGAGGTTGCATGCTGGTGATAAACCACATTTCTGCAAAGTTTGTCAGAAAAGGTTTGCTAAGAAAAAAGAGCTCAATAAGCACAAACAGTCACACTGTGATGAGAAGCCTCACGTCTGTGGTGTTTGTGGGGAAAGATTTGCTGAGGAGTCACTGCTCTTGAATCATGGGAGATTGCATTCTTTCTCTGGGCTATGATGCTGCATGATTATCAGGTGGTCATATTATGCGTGTGGGTATCTGTGGTTATGCTGCTACTGTTCGTTTTTCAATGCTGCTCTTTTGTATATTTTTGTATGATCAGTGTATCGTTAGTCAAGGTGTTTTTCGTGAGTTTTTGGGCTGCAGTTATGTCTCCTACTTTTTTCTGTTGCTTTCAATGCGTGCCTCACTCCCCCCTACAATACGTAAGCAGTTGAGGATATATAAAAATAAATAAATATGAGCTTTAGAGTACCAAGCAGTGTCTGTCAACAGTGCCGCCAAGTTTAAAATACAATGTGGAGGCCATGTTGCATGCATTTGCAGCTGATTTAATACATTTTCTCATTAAAGAGTGAGTTTGACGGTGCTGCTTCACTTGCAATAATTTGCCTGCCCACCAGTTTCTTGGTGTTGGCTATGTTGGCATGAAAACACGCTGGTTTCACATTAGTTGTTGTGGTGTCCATGTTTGGCACATACTCCTTTTTCTTTGCAGCCCATAACAGAGAAACTAAGGGTTCAGACATTGCATAAAGTCAGATATTGGTTCAAATGGCCAAGAGAGTACAATAAGGCAAGAAAGAAGAATTCTACTAACTTCAGTGCCCTCCAAAGACAAAAGCATCGAATCCAGAAATTGTAAGCTTGGGCTTCTGGCAGCCAAACATTTATCTGTGAGTGACGAGGTTATTTCTGCATGCACAACTTCTTCATACACGCTTGCCACCAACAACTCTTTGCCACTGGGTGACTAAAAGAGGCTGAACAGCTCACAGCTAAAAGAAAAGCACAGCACGAAGATTGGGAATGTAAGTGCCCGGCCTGCTGTATAGGGGTGGGCGTGGGCGAGATATCAAAAATTCCTCCGGTGGCGACAGTGCACTAACTGTGCTTTTTCCCAATGTGAAGTTGTTCATCCCAGACTAGGCAATCTTACTTGACAAAGGTCTTGTCGCAGTAAACAAAGGCAGAGGGAGTCTGGCCAGCGTGCAATCTTTTGCGGTTTATCAAATTCCCTTTCAGGATAGAGCTCTTTTGATAGATGCAGCATACGAACACCTTGTTGCGACTGTTTAATCTCTTGTGCCTGACAAGCATCCACTTCTGAGCAATGCTTTCCTGGCAGACATGGCATACCTAGGGCTTTTCTGTCGACGAGCAATCTTTCATTTCTAATCAGTGCTCCTTTAAAAAAAAGCTCTTTTGGACAAACATTTCAGGGATAAAGCCTGATGAAAAAAAGTGATATCTGTGCAATGTCACAGGCTAGATGATTGCAGTTGTTGGATGTATTGGGAAGAAATGAATAAAAGGAGGTATTCGTGCAAAATTGTGTTTTGTATTAGTACTTTATGTTGGTGATCTAGTATACGAGCAGAGTGGTATGCAGGCATAGAAAAAAGTTCATTTTTGAGAGAGGCATGACTATATTTTGAATTAAGAGGTCATACAGATTGAAAAGCTGTGTTTGTGAGATGATTTTGTAATAGCATGAATGCCCTTACCAAGTCTAACACCGACGGGCGGATCCAGGTGTCTGCTTTGGGGGGGTCCATAATGCTGATGAACGGGGAAGGAGGGCGCTAACAACCAAAATGTCATGATTTGTCCTCAGTTGCACACCTAGTGCTTTTTTCATCACCATACTCCAGAAAAGTGCATGACCAGTCCTCTTTCACTACCGCGCTAATGGCTGGAAGTAAGCCTTGGATGACCGTCTGCCTCCTTGAAGGGGAAAAACTGGCTTTCGGTAGAAAGCGATAAGCGCGCTTCCTCTAAGGCAGTGGTTGCATTAGCTGATATCCTGCCTAACAAGACGTGAGAAGTGAGGTGCTTTGCTCGCTGCGGACAGCGATCGTGCCCCAGTGCTGGTCTTGGGGTGGGCCACCAGAGGCGGTCGCACAGAGCGACTGCGAGAAGGGGGCTCCGACCTGCACTCAACGCCGCCCCCCTCCTCCGTCCTTTCCACCCGGTCCCCTCCCTGTCCATTAAAAGAAGAGCATTCGTCCATGCACTTGGAAATCAGGCAGAAAACGCATATGCCCAAGTAATCGCAAATCATCAAGCATCAATAATCGCAAATCATCAAGCATATGCTGAGAACCAGGCACCCACAATTTCACACCCAAAAGGACGGTTGCAAGGGGGAATCGGCCTTGCCAGAAACCGCCAGCGGAGGCTTCGGGATGTGGCTTCGGTATTTTCAAATGTTCTGCCGTTTGGCATATTTTGGTGCCTTAACGCGTTAAGGCACGAAAGAGCAAACCTTACTTAAGAGCAAAACTTATGCTGAAAGGGGGCCCTGTCTCGAAGTTTTCGGCCCGGAAAGTACGCTATACTTAAAGGGACACTGAAATGACTTTGTGAAGCTCGCGTTTTTGCTTGCACTGCGTAGACTGGCTCAAATTACCACACTTTTCATTTTTTATCCGGTTTGATAAGTCGGCAAGTATTTTATAAAGCCTGAAAGAAAACCTTCACAGATTGAAGGCGGGCCAGTTGGTACATGACTAACTTATAAAACAGCGCTAGAAACAGGACTGCAGCAAGGGCACAGCGCCCTGTCTGTGTGCCTTTTCTGTAGTCCTGTTTCTAGCGCTGTTTTATAAGTAAGAAAACCTTCCATGCGCTGTCGTCGGCGGCCGCACCAACTAAGGGCTGTGACGTCGGGAGGAGGTGCATCGTGATTGGACGATGTCCAAGATTAGCATTGAAACAAGTTTCGGTTTCGGTTCTGTAAAACATGCTTGACATGCGACGTTATCGTCAGATGGGCATTGTCGATATCTCGGTAATCGCCATACGGCACTTCTGCCATGTTGTCGGCTTTAAAATTTCTAAGATAAGCCTCCCAGGACGGCTTGGAAACGTAGCAATCACTAGCCGAAAACTACGCAGTGGATGAATGCCCTCCGCGTCACCGCAGACGCTCAAATGCCATCCGCTTTCTCCTCATATTTGCAGCTGCATGCCTCACTAATTCCCGTATCGTAAAAAGCGTGTTCATACCAGGCCAAGGGTCAGCTGATTCTGGCCTGTGACCAATGCCCGCAAGCAGTCGGGCCCGCAAGCAGCCGGGGCGCCAACGAGAACTCGCTAGCGCGTCAGTGTCAGTCTGCGCGCGTTCTGCGAACTCGCTTGTGGAGCAGTGAACGTTACGGCCCAAAAATGGTGAACTCAGTAGAGAAAACATCGGCCGAAAACGAAAAAAATCAACTTACAATAAAAAAAAACAATGTGCCCTCGGGGATTCGAACTTGCGACTTGCAAAATAAAGTACCAAGAGCTCTAAACCAGTCGGCCACGGGCCAGCGCTGCTGCCATTGGATATATAAGGTATAAAGTAATGTATAACCAGTTTACACTTTTATTTTGTTTTAGCATTTCAATCAGCTTAGGTGACTATTTGTTGTATAACGATCGTGCAGTAAGCGTCCCCCAAATTTCCACAATATCTCACGTCTAGCAATTGCATTTCTCAGACGGAAAAGCATTCACAGGTGTGTGGTCGTGCTGCTGACCGCTGTGCTTGTTCATCCAGCGCAAAAAGTGCTTCCTGCTCCATAGTTTTACGCGTATGGTAAAAGTTTCAATTGATTTATTCCCTTAGTACCTATATTGACTGACTTCTCTGACTCTTTGCCCGCCTTCAAGTGGCCTTAGATTTTACCATTATCGTACCAGTCAGCGAAGCGTCGCATGTGCGCTTGAGCAGCGCTTGTGTGGTGCGACCTAGACTTAGAGCTTGATACAGTGTACAAACAAAGTAAAGAAAAGCCCATTCTTCCATTCACAAACGTGTCTTGGCTTTGTTTCAACTGAGCGAATGAATTGCGACGACCCGTCGGCGGCCGGTGGACTAAACACTGGGAGTGCCGGCTCTGAGCCCTTTGACGTACAGTGTCTGCATGCCGGGCCGACGGGGATTAAGACTTTTTAATTTAATTTAATTTAAATTAATTAATTTTTAATTTGCATGCCGGGGCCTCGCGGGCGCCCTTGGCTTGTGTTTGGTGAGCATCGTCGCCGCCCCCTTTTGGTTCTCGGACCCCGGGGAGGGGGGGGGGGCGGCGGGGGCTCACCGGCTCACGGGGGCGCCGCCCTCTTGGTCACGGACGAGGCCGGCGAAGTGGCGTCAGCTCCATCATCATTCACGCATCTAAATTAGTGGGTCTCGTGAGGGTCTATTGGTGGCACCCACTTTTCAGTTCCCGGGCCAGTTCCTGGCCTCCCTTCTGCTCTATGCCTTCCTCAAAGTGTACAAAATCGATTTGAATGCCCTCCATGGGTGCTAACACGTACCTCTACACCACCATGGTGTGCGGGGTAGGGAGTTCGAATCCCGGCAGCGACTTTTTTTTCTCCCCATTTGCCTGGTGTGGTTCGGCTGCGGGGGGCCCTACCTGTTCGATAAAAGTTTTTTCCACTTCCAGTGTGTGCGCTTTGGCACAAGCAATTGGCTTGGCTTACTCATTGCTGAGCCTTTTTGGAGCGCTACTTTGCCAGTTCTTCGTTATTTTTGTTGTCTGCGTTGTTTTTAGTTGTATTGTTTTTGTGTTGTGATTGTGTGTGCATCAGGAGGGCGGGGTAGACATGACCACGGGTGAGTGCCTGATGGATTACCCCCCCCCCCCTAGGACTTGCAGTGTACCCAGTGTAATTCTGTTCTTCGGTCGCGGTCCAGTCTCCTCGAAAACTATAGCTCCACGCACGATTTAGATGCACGCTGGAGGTGTACACTAAGTGTGGGCTGAGGCATGATAAGGTCCGAGTAATGGCGTCGCATTACAGCCGATGCCAGACCCTGCCCGACCAAGTCCATGCTTCCGTTCCGGGGAGATCGTCGCCAGCTTCTTGTGGTCGGGCGGAGGCGGCCTCTCGAGCCGTCATCGTTGGCTACCCTCCTGAGAAGAAGTGTTCCCTGTGTGGTTGGGAGGTGCCGTCAATGCTGGCACTGACCAACCATTACAGGGACACTCATGACAAGGTAGTGCTCTGGAGCTGTTCGAGATGTAAACAATTTGAATACAGTACAATAAGCTCTGTGTCGTCGCACTTTACAAGTTGTTCGAGGAGAGCGGCGAAACCCGCTCCTGCAGACGGGGAGGCGTGCTCCGACCCTGGGCCTCTACACCCAGGGTTAGGGATGGGGACTCTCGGGCTCTGAACCTTGCGTCGCAGCGGCACCCTCCTGTTGTCGCCAGTGCCTCTCCAGACCACTCTTCTGGTGCTCTGGCTGCGGGTTGGGAGGATGCTGAACTAGAGGAGCTGGCGTGCCTGCGGGTGAGGGTAGGTCCGCGGGTGTGGGCGAATGATCTGCAGCATCATTTCCCCACCCGAACTGTCCCGGCCATTCAACACGCACTGAGAAGCGCGACCTACCGCCGCGTCCTCAAGAATGTGCAGGGTAGGGTCTCTCGGGACTCTTCGCAGAGGTCCTCCTCGGCAGGTGACCTTTCAGGCCAGCGTGCGCAGGAGGTGGCAACACCTCGCCATTCTGCGGGCTTTCCTCCCGGCCCACCAGACGCTCCCGTCCTCTCGACTGGCCGGCCGGCCCCCTCCCTAGCAGCCCAGTGGATGCCGCCATGACACGCCTCGGAGCCCGCCTGAAGGCGGTCAGACCTGTCGCGCCTCGGGCTTTAGGGCCAAATGAGGGCTCTAGACTCAACAACAGGGGCCCAGAGGCGTCAAGCGCTTATAATAATAATAATAATAATAATAAATATTTTTATTTTTCTTAGAGGAACAATATACATGACGGGTCAGCCCAAGCATGACAGGCTGTCGGGCTGTACTCGGCAGCCAGTGTCAGGACACTATAAATTACTTGCGGGGTAAAAGAGAGAAAGAAAAGAAAAGAGAAAGGGAGAGGGAAAAGAAACGGTAGTAGTACAACTGAAACAAAAGGAAAAAAAATCAAGGAAGTAAGAATATGTGATGCATACATACAATATGGCACATAGGGTTACGCAACTTCAGAGAAGTTTTTTCTTAAATACATTTTCAGAGCGCTTTTAGATGAAATGAGAGAGTAGTAAATAGCAGTGGGCATAGAATTAAATATATCGGAAACATAATAATTGCGTACAAAACGTCCAAATCGCGTATAACATCGGGGCGTGATAAACAAAGGATGACGTCTCAGTGGTCTTGTAGGGACAAAAACGAAACAAAAAATCGCTATTCCAAAAATTGCGAGAGACAACAGTGTGCAAAAACAAAGCG